>MU226395.1:888969-906507 GCA_018584345.1 Thuja plicata | reverse complement strand
AAGTTCTTTCTTGGTCTACAGATCATGCAACAATGTGAAGGTATTTTCATTACACAGTCCAAATACATTAAAGAGGTCCTGAAAATATTCAAGATGGAAGAATCCAAACTAGTTGGAACACCAATGGTTACTAGATGTAAGTTGACAAAGGAGGACAAGACAACAGAGGTAAATCAGACTTTGTATAGATCAATGATAGGCAAACTCATGTATGTTTTACACATTAGACCAGATATTGCACATACAGTAGGAATTGTTGCTAGATTTTTTGCTAACCCCAGGGAATCACATATGACTGCTGTGAAAATAATTTTAAGATATCTGAAGAATACTAAGAAGTATGGCTTATGGTATAGAAGAGAAGGAAAATTTGAACTTCAGGTCTTTACCGACACTGATTGGGCTGGAAATCTTGATGGCCAGAAGAGCACAATTAGAGGAGCATTCTTTATGGGTGACAGACTTGTCACATGGATAAGAAAGAAACAAGGATGCATCTCACAATCTACTATAGAAGAAGAGTATGTTTTTGCTGCTGCAAATTGCTCAAACATTGCATGGATCAAACAGTTACTGGAAGGTATACATATGAAGATCCTAGAACTAGTAATTATCTATTGTGATAATACAAGTGCAATTAACATTTCCAAAAATCTAGTCATGCATGCTAAAAAGAAGCATATTGCCATCAAGTATCATTATTTAAGAGAACAAGTTCAGGCAAAAGAGGTGACAGTCGAGTATGTGCAATCAAAAGAACAACTGGCTGATAACTTCACCAAGCCACTACCCAAGGATACATTTGAGTAATTGAGAAAGAGACTAGGGGTCAAACCCTTGTCTACTGGTCAGTAAAATGACTGAAGGCTACATCAACCTACATATTATTAGAATATCATTCATGACTGATGCAAACAAAGAGATGAACTTCAAAGCTACATCTATATACAAACATGTATATATCAACACCAAGCACAAGAGCATATTGTTGTATTGCTGATGGATAATGGAAATTCAAGGAATATATTATGGATGGAGAGAAATGATAGTTTGACATGAATGTAAAATATTTGAAAAATACTTGTTTGGCATTGTTGTCAAAGGGAGAGAAAATATCCATATTATCACATCCTTCTGAAAAAGGGAGAAAAAGTATCTATTAGCACATTACTCCAACAGGGAGAGATTATAATATTAGGGAGAGAAATTGTATGGAAAGAATATATAAAGGAAGAATTGCAGACAAGAGAAAAAGACATCAAAAGAAAAGAACAGTCAAGGGAAAGAAATTGACACAAGGAGAGGATACAAAACATCAAAATAAAGAGAGCTGCAAGAATCAAATCTAAGCTTAAATAGAGCTTACCGAAAGTCAGACATTTATCGGTTATTAGACCAAAAATATTGGTAGTTTGATGAATCTCAACTATTGTATTTCATATTGTATTAGAAATATTATAGTGTGATAATATAGTATGTTGCCATCAATGCTAAAGGGAGAAATTGATGAGATGTAACTAATTGAATGTTTGACAATGTTAAGTTCAAGATAATGCAAGGCATTAAATTTGTATTGTATTGTCATTGATGTCAACTTGATATCATTTTTACGGTCATATACATAAATCCAAAGACTTCAGAAAACCAAAGGAACCAAGGTTATGATTTCAACAATACATAAAATTCAAGTATTCACTTAGTGACAAACAACACTGATGGAGTGCACACCATCGATAAAGGAAAAGAAGAATAGTCACAATGCTATCCGACAATAGGAAGCTCTGTGTTTCCCGACAAAGGAAAACCACAGAATGCCCGAAAAGAAAAGAAAATAGTATCCTGATGGAAGAAAATATAGTGTTGCCCAATGGACGGAGATCACAAAGCTAACTGGAGTCTCACCAATGGAAATGTCAGTTGTCATCGACAACTAACTACAAAGGTGACCAGCAGAACAGAGAGTTCAGAAAATGACAAAATATTTAGCTGGCAGAGCTAAATAAGGACTTAACTGGCTGTCTACTTTGTTTTATTCGACCAGAGATAAGTGATTGATTTAAATCTGATTTGTACAGTTGGCAAGAAGATATCTACGAGACAAATAAGGAGTTATGCTTTAAATCTAATTGGCTGGATTTTTTTTCATGCCAAGAATCAAGAATCAAGAAACAATGAATATCATGTCTATATAAGAGACAAGCTTAATTCATTTTTGCAATGCATGAAAAGGGGATTAAGGGGAGTGAATAGAAAGAGGATGCTGAAGAGAAACTGATGAATAAATGCTTCATGCAGTCCTGATCAATCAAGCTGAAGGAGAGCTAAGAAATTCTGCAGACACCGACGAGCAGTGAGCACAACATCACAGAGTAGAAAGTGTGGAGCACAAAGAATTGAAATGATACATTGATCAAAAAGGTAATGTACTTAAATAGATCTAAAAATCTACAATTCAAATTTGCATTAGAAACAAGTCATAGTGTTTCAGTTTAACCATTGAAGCATCAAGTCTCTTAACATAGCAGGACTTAACAATATTCTATATACTAATACATTTGGTACCAAATTGCAACGGCAGTGTCGTTGCAGTTTTTCTGTCACAACCTTGTCGTTGTCGCAATTGCGACGATAGACCGTCGCAATTTGGTACCAAATGTATTAGTTATATATATATATTGAGGCACATCCCAAGGAGTGTCAAAAAGGTTGATTCATGAAAGTAGCATTGGATATGCCCGATGCCTATTGAGAGTCTAAGAGAGAGGCTGATTTAAGGATTACAACATTTGATGGCCGATAATAAGTAACAACCTCTATGTATAAAATCCTCTAACAAGGTCACACCTAATAGTGTGTTTGTAACCTTTAACAGGGTTGGCTCTTAACAAGGCTCACTTCAGAAGAGTGAAAATTTGGGGTACCGATCCTAGTGGTTTTTCCCTTAACAAGGTTTCCACATTAAAATCCATGTGTTATGTGTGTATGATTCATTTCTTTATTGTTTTGTATCTTACATAAGTCATTCTGGATATATCGGTATACTCTTCTTATTTACTGAGTTTTGGTAAATAGTTATATTGCTTATCGGTAATCGAGAAAGAATAAGGATTTACAGAGAACACCGATAGACAGTTAAATCATTATTAGTATTTCATGGCATACATCTTGTAGGGACAAAATAATCTAAGGTTTAGTGATTAGTGGTTAAAGTTTGAAGGATAAATTTTTGAGGCCACTGATTCACCCCCGCTCTCAATTATTACTAGCAAAAAGTGCAAAAGAAGATGATTTAACTATAGATTTAACAAAAAATCAAATGTCTAATAGTATTTAATTTCATCAACCATTTTGAAATTTAAACATGTATATAGGAGATTTGACATGATCAAACAACCATGAGATTACAAATTAGAAACCATCAAAGGAAATAACAACATAAAATTTCTCAAAGCTCATCAAATTGTAGAGCCATACCTTCCATGTGCATAAGCAAGACAAACATATCGTTCAAGGCACAAAATAAGTTGATCAAATCAGGTTATCCATCACAACAAGAAAAATTCTGACAGTGATGCCAACTCTATGAATGGATTTCAGTAATATATTGATATAGGAATACTGCATGTTGAGCACATAATATAGATTGGTTGTGTGTAAACTATTTGACCTAATGTCAGAAGAAGAAATGTGTAGTTCAGTAGTAGGGGAATCAAACTAGGTAAGACTCTCAAGTTGATAGAGTTTACTTTCTAAGCATATACCAGTTAACATGGAGTAGTCAGGAATTCATACTCCAAGTTTGGAGTTAAGTTAGTAGTGCATAATGAATTTTGATATTATTGAATATGGAATTTAATATCATGATTGGGCTACTAAGTGGTGAGTTCCAAGACTAAGTCTAGATTTTGGTCTGTGTCTTATAGTGGGTTTCTTTAAAACATCAATAAAGACCTTCACATTTGTAGCATAAAAAAAGAAGAAAAAAATGTGAGTTAGGCCTACCCTCTCTACAATTTGGTTAGTGTCCCGAACTTACTGTAAAACTTCAATAGGATGTTCAGTATCTCCCTTAACAATCCAAGTCTTGAACCCCTCCAACATAAGGTGATTCCTCCCTGACTGTCAACTTCCAACCTTCAAGTACTCATTGTTCCTAGAGACAATCCTTCTCTAACAAGTCCCAACATGGACTACTATTTCAACCGAATCTCAGGATTCTAATGAGAGTTGTAACCTTTCTATCTACTCTTAAGAGTAGAATTTCAACAGTGACTTAGACTCTACAAGCCTTCAAACATGAAAATCTCATAATTTGACCTTAATCCTACTAGGTCTCTAAATTGTATTTCTTCACTTACACAGGTAGTGAACATGGGACCAAGCCCATTAAATACTTGTTTTAGGATCCTCCAACATGACCCTTCCAAACCCCAAATATGAGACAATAACCCTACTCTGGCACCCTCAAATTGTCATAGTGACCCCCTAGCCTAATTGATCAATTTAGACTAGGGCCTGATGGAATGGTTCAAGGATGGGAACATAGACTTGATGCAGTCACTTGGTGGTCTTCTAAATTCTCCAAATGCTTTGAAACATTCAACAAATTGAACCCATAACACTCCTCCAGTGCTGCTACATGCGAACTTCTCTCTCAATGGCTAAATACATGATTGATATTTAGCCTAGGGCATCAACATAGAAGCACCTGATGAACTTCCCCACACCTGATCCTTTGGAGTGTTATTATACATTTCCTTAACTTTTATTTCACCAAGGGGCATCAAATTCTACTAGTGAAAACATAAGTTAGGGTCAACTCTTCATTGCAAACCCCAACTATAGAGGGTTTCAGACCTGTGGTGATAGAATTGTCTCTAACTTGCACAAATGAACACAAAATCAACCCAAACCAAATGAAAAAGAAAGAAGATTCATTACCCAATATTTCAATGTTAATCGATCTGATGGTTCAATCAGTACATGACCGTACAATGCAGAATTGCTATGAAAATGGTGGGTTTTTCATTAAAATTTCCTTGAGAATGTGTCCTATCAACATCTCTTGATTGGATAGGCTTATTAAATCATAACTACCTCTCCTCAACTGATCCAACCAATTCAAATATGTTTTTGACCATTGGGATCAGAGTTGCAATATTTCAAGCAACTTTTTGAAAAGTTGCTTGAGCAACATTTACAACATTGACAACATTGACAACATTTTGTCAATTGCTAACAAAATTATTATCGTTGCATCCCACTAAGTTGGGAATTAATCAAGACCCCTATGAATTATGAAAAAAATCCAAATAAGACCTAAGAAATCCCTCTGCAACCTACAAGACAAAATTTATAAAAACACCTAAAGAAGCATGTCCAGTGAACTAAGGAATCCTCTAGTTTATAGATGCATCGAAAGATCCTTTTACACACAAGATGGACCAAGAAAAAACCTACTAGGATGGTTCCAAGACTCATCCCTTATTACAATTGAAACCAAAGCATTAAAAATCTAACCGATAACTTAGGTTCCCTGCACCACGCTACCCATGACAGAAAAACTCAAGTCCCATTGAATTGGATAGCAGAAAATGTGAAACCAACTTTCTCAATGGCCTCCTTAGTCATCCAAGTACCATCCTCTAGTGGTTTAGGTGCCCTGCACCATGCTACCCATGATAGAAAAACTCAAGTCTCATTGAGTTGGATAGCAGATAATGTGAATCCAACTTTCTCAATGGCCTCCTTGGTCATCCAAGTAGCATCCTCTAGTGGTTTATCCTTCCATTGAACTAGGTATTCATAGTATGTCCTCCTTCTAGTCTATTTTAACACCCTTGTTCCTAAAATGCAATAAATCTCCAACAGAGTAGAATTAGGAAGATGTTTAAACAACTCCTCTTTTTGAGAGCTTGACTCACCTACAACAAGCACATCATCTACAACACCCTTATAAGCATAGAGGTCAACAACATTAAAAATAGGAGATAAATGTATATGGGCAGGAAAATCAATTTGATAAAAATTTGAAACACATCTCTTAAGGATCTTATATGGGCCAATTTTCTTCACCATCAACTTAGTGTATCTGTCCTTAGGCATCCTTTCCTTCCTCAAGTGGACCATGACCAAGTCACCCACCTGGAAATGTAACTCCCTTCTCTTCTTATCAATATGTTCTTTATATTTGACAGAGATATGCTGCATTCTTGACTAAACTTGCTCATGAATATCTTTCATCACTATCACAAAATCTTCTGCAAGAGTACTAGGCTTCTCCATATCACTAACATCCCTCAATTCCAAGATACCTCTTGAGTGCACACCATAAATAATATGAAAAGGATTTCTCCCTGTACTTTTGTTAACAAAGTCATTGTAGGAGAATTCAATGATGATGGTAATTTTTTTCCTCTTCACTTGTTGATGATGGATAAGTGATCAGTTTCAGAGATATTATAGGCCTATCTATGAGAGGGGCATCATACCTTGATTCACTCACTCGGGTGATTTTGCTTCCACACACACACACAACATATACAAAATATACAACCTTCACCTATATATAAGAGTTGATTAGAGAAGGTATATGCATAGGTGATGAACATGCAGATTTGCTTAAGTATTACTGGGAGCTTACCTGGCAACAAATGTACTATTCTAAAAATCATCACAAGTCCATTTGTTGTTGGGTCAAGTTCCTAGTAGTGCTTGGTCAAATCTGCATGTTTTTAACCTGTGCATATACCTTCTCTAAAAATACATAACTTTCATTCCAATAGTAGGAATGGTCCTTTAAATTAGTGGAACATTTGTTCTAAACTCTTATTTTATAATTCCAAAGTTATAGATTTTTGTGAGGAGATTTGGTCATGTATTAATAATGCCCTAGTGGATTGTTTCCATTTAATATTTTAGAGAATGATTATATAATTCAACAAGTAATATTCTTAGCATTCCTATCAAATATGAATCATGATTAGATTAAATCTACAATGCTTTGCAGTGAAAATCTATTTAATGGATTTACACTTGATTTTATACAAGATAGTACTAATGCTAGTATGTTTATATTTGATGGATTACAACATTAATATCTTAATTTAGAGTATGGGAGACAAGTTTTTGGTTTAATTATAGCCTGAATATTTTCATGTGAAGAAAGACCATGTCTAACAATATGAACCCAAAACAAAATAAGGAGACAATTGCTAGATTATGGTCTGAGTTCAGAAGAAAAGGTGATGGAAAATGTTATTGTCTTGGAATAATATAAAGGTGAATACTAAGAGGGGAGGGGTGAATCAGTACCCTTAAAATTTTTTCCAGAAAATCTTTGTAAACATTTACTGTTATAACCAAATGAGTATATTTCATTCACCAAACATGTAATGTCATTGTTGAAATGTAAATACATGTAATCAAAACAATAAACATTCATGAAACTTAAGTACTCATAGAACAAGTATTTTGGTATCGCAGAAAACCCCTGTTAGAAGGTAAAAAATGTGATGGGGGTGAGACCCACAAAGCTTCACTATTGGAGTAATAATGTAGCATGTTAGAGCTTACAAAGATTTGATCACTTCTAGTGACCTTACCCTGTTAGAAGTAACAATAAGACTAATTAGATCTACCTCATGTGAGGATTTAGCAACACAAAGTATGTGTGCACTATGTTAGGAGATTTATACAAAGACGGTTAAGTAGATACTCTGTTAGGATATTTTAGGATTGTTACAATTGTTAGAGAGTAATAAAAAGTGTGATCTAAAAAAAATACAATCTCAATATTGTGGATATAGATCCTTTAAGTACAATGAATTTATAACTTACTGTGACTAATAATACCTTCTGTACTGCTCGGTAGCCTTGTCTTTGTTCTAAAAACTAAATGTTTCAATGTAGTCCTTGTTCTAAAACCCCTTTTCTTCTCTTCTGATGTTCTTAGTGTGACGACTACTTAATCATCATAAATTACAAAATGACATCTTATCTTTACATATATCAAATCTCTTGACATAATTAGGGTTTTAAAATATCTTAGAAAACCTAAGATCAACAGTGTACAAGATTTACCTTGATCATCTACACATAGGAGATATAAACAATTAATGAGTGCATGCGTAATTAATGTCCTCCTCAATCAATGTAATCTGCTATCCAGCTTGGCAAAAAGTTGTTACCTAGATTGATGTGCCAATTCAAACTTTTATGTAATCGCTGGTTTACTCAATAAATATTGTCTCTCGGTGCTCGATGTTCCTTGCGTATCTTAGTGTATACTATGTTCTCAGTAAGTCTGTTGCTCAGTGATCACTGTACTCAGTTAACTCTATGCTTGATCACTACACTCAGTTAACTCTGCACTTGGTGATCATTACTGGCTATTATGTCTTTGACTCTATTACTGACAGTCAATTTGGATACTTGAATACTAATGACAACTTGCAAAACTCATATTGAGTAACATTCTCCCCCTTTGGCATTAGTATCAAAAACTTGTATATGTAGATGTAGTATATACAAAAACTTGTACATAGTGACTCCCCCTTCATACATGCTTGGTTATGCATAGATATATACATATTTTCCCCCTTTTTTGAAATTAATGACAAAAAGAAATAACTTACAACTTGTCAAAAAGGTGAGTATGGGTTTTTTGGAGAGTTTCCATTAGCTTCTCCCATTCCTCCTTTAAGTGCTCAAGGGTCAACTGTTCCAAGTTCAATTGAGCATGCATATCATATATGCTCTTTGTAACTAATAGGTCTGGGGTGGAAATCAAATTATTTTCCATTGTCACATGTTTTTGCATCAATACTAAATGTGGTAGTAACATAGCTTGTATCTTGGTTACCTCTTATCTTATCGTGTCCTCTTCCTTCTTTGAATGAAGTCTCAACTGCTATGTTTGTAGAACCTTGGTGTAATTCATTTGAAATGCATGTTGCTCGGTTGTAAGACTATTTGCACTATCATTTAGATCATCATCTAAATTCTTCATCTTTTCACTAAGCTTGGTAGTGAAGTGATCTAATGTGCATAACTTCTATAGAATTGTAAGTGATTCAGTAATAACCATTTCGAATCCTGTTAAAAATTTTGAGAGTGTTACCTTGTTTACTGCCACTGCTTGGCTGATCTTCTTAGTAACCTTGTACTGAATCTTCTTTTCTGCTCTTTCTTCTAACTTCTGCTTGACATCAATATCTGGTCCATTTATTGCCTTGATGAGCAGTGCAAGTTGATCAATGATGTAGGTAGATTCATTGATGTTCACGTTAGGAAAAACTTGTTGTAAGATCTCCTTTGCTACCTCTAGCACCTATGCATTCTTGTGTTCTAGCCTCAGCTTGTCTTGAGATGATTTTCGAGTGCATAGCTCACCATATTTTCAAAGTGTTTCTGGATCAAGTGTTATCAGATCACACTCAGGAATGTCTATGATTTCATCGAGTGTGACTAGATCCTTGCTCCCTTTCTTCTTCTTCTTTCCTTGTACACTTGATGTTGGAGTTAGTGTTAGAGATAGTGATACTTGAGCCTTGTGCTTAGTATCTGGCTTTGGGGGCTCGGTAGGTGTGATTCCTTGTGTAGGTGGCTTGGTAGTTGACTTGGTGTTAGTGGTAGTATCGTCTACCATCATCTTTGTGTTACCTTCACCTTTATATTCCACATCAATGGTTTCTATAGATGCATCACTTTGTGTTGTCACTCCACTATGCTCAATCTCTTTACCTTTTACATCACCCTTGTCTTCATTTGTATTTGTTACCTACTCATGTGTAACCTTTGATGCTTTAGTTTCAATATCAATAGCTTCTACCTGTATAGGCTGATTACCTGGTACCATTTCTTGGGCAACCTCAGTTTCATATTTTTCATTTAAGGTCTCAGTAGCTCCGGTTATCACTTCATATTCTTTTGCTTTGTCATCAGGATCACCTTCAATTATATCTTCTATTGTGATCTCTGCATGACCTAGATCAGTCAAAAGCTCAAGAATACCATCCAATACATTATCAACAATTGCATCTTCAACATTTGTTGTCTTGGGACTCAGTTGATTTCACTCGGCATCGAATGTAGATGCAATGTCCTTTGTGTGCTTGGTTGGACTCAGTAGATTTTTCCAAATCATGGTTCTCTCTTCGTCAACTTCTTTCAATTTCCCTTGTAGTATATTGAGAGCTCTTGATTTCTTTGGAAATTACTTTTCATATTGTTGCACTATGTCATCAATCTGTTCAACTTTGTAATGAGCTCTAAGTATAGTGAGAGCTACCTCTCTCATATATTTCTCTAAATTAAGTGCATAAGTCCATCTGACTGATATCTTGTCATATAATTCTTGTGGTATATATGTGGCAAATTCTATGGGAATTTTTCTAAAGTTAATCATCATACCTATGATAGATTCTTCCAACTTATCCTGATTCTAGGTAGTCAGATTTGCATAAGTATGTATCTTTGGATGTCCTAACCTTCCAGTTGACCTTATTACTTTTGCTACTTCATCAATAGTCTATGGCACTTTATTCTTTACAACCTTAAATTGATCAATGTTATCATCAAAATCATCTTTATCATCTTTATTTCTTACATACTTCTTTCTTTGTCTTGTTGTTGTAGTTCCAGTGGTATTCTTTGGCTTCCTTGTCTAATATGTATACTTCGGTGATGGTATTGTTATTTTAGAAACTCCTTTCTTCAAAGTTGGTGAATCTATTGTCACTGATCTTGTTCTCATCCTTGGTGGAGTCTCAGCCTTTGTTCCTTTTCCCTTCTTAGCCTTAAGTGCCTCTTCTTGTACTTCATCTGACTCAGTGGCATCGACATCTTGATTTTTTTCAACATCTTCACTGACTATAGTATATTCCTTGGTATCATCAATTGATTTGTCTAGTTCTTCGCCAATGATAGAAAATTTTTGTTTCAAGGTCTTAACAATCTTGGTCTTCTTTCTACCCATTTTATCTACTTGCATTCCAATAGATATTCGTGTCTTAGCTTCATCATATGTGCCAAATCTCATGGGATATTTGTCAACTGGCTCATTTAGTATTTTCTCTATAGCATCAGAAGCGAAGTCTATGTCAAGTTCAAAATCCATAGGAGGTAGTCATGTTGTCCTCAATTGTACTACTTTGATGAGTGTTGTGTTGATGTCTACTACAAAACATATATCATCTTTATACTTCTCTACCAACTACATTGGTATTCTTATCCTTTTCTCCATTCTTGCTTTGAACTTTTTAAAATAATCATTCATAATGGGTTCAAAGTTTGTGCCTATACTTGCAATGAATTCATCGATTTGCAATGTGATCAGTCGGTTTGTCTTCCATTTTACATTATTGACGGAGGGGAAAAAATTTTGCGGATAGAAAAATGTGCACATCAGTAGAGAACCAAACTTACATGTATTAGATCTTTCTGATCTAAGTGTCCTCATGTTTTCTTCCAGTTGTCTCTACAATAGCTTGGTTAGCTCAAGTTGCAAACCCTTCTTAACAATTTTATATGCAATATCAACATCTCCACAAGCAACACTGTTAGGTCTGCTCGACTAAAATATTTTGTATGCAATAACATATCCACAAAATATTAGTTTAGGATCACTGATTGTGTTAATCTATAGACCTCTACCATCCCACTCAGCTCTTGTTAGCTTTTTGATTTCTATTCTGGGTGGGTGCCTTAGGGATTTTGATTTATCTGTTGCAAGATACCTAGTTACCGCATGTATCACATCTTTTCTTATTTTCTTCAGTTCATCTAGCCAAATATTTCCATCGTGTACTCAGATCAATAATATGCGTATCCATTCTATTTTAAATTCCTTTGGGAAATGTAGGGCATTGTTTAACCCTTTGACTTCTAGGTGTTTATTATCATCCTTTAGTTTCCCATTAGTGCAAAGTGTATGATATGTCAATATTATCTCAAAATCACCTATTTAACTGATCTTGTAGTGAATGTATGCCCTTACATCATGAACCAAGAGAACACTAGGCAATATCATAGAGAATGCACCTTTGTCATCAGGTTGAGTTGCAACTTGTGGATGAATCTTATAATGAGGTTTTGTGCATGTTGAATTATTGACAAGAATTACCTTTTTTCTTTTATCCGTCTTTGCCTTCATGGTTTGTGATGAGGACACCATCATATTTTCAAATTTAGGGCTTCCAATGAAATAACTAAGACAACTCGGTAAGTGTAAGTGCTTACTGATATAGCCTTAAACTTCTCGAATATACTTTGAATCTTTGTAAAATATTTTGAAGTGCTCTGGTATGAAATTGCTATCAATCTCTCTTCTCTACTCTATGATCACTGTGTGAACAAATGAGTTCACTTCCCTTGAATTTATACAAAATATTTTTAGTCAATGCAATAAATGCTCATCACCAACCGCTCAGTCAATAAACAATTCACTCAGTTGACATTGAAGATATCTCAGCTCGGTGAGTACAATAGATGATCGGTTGCCTTAGAAACTCTGTTGTCTCTCACATGTTCACCGAATGGAATTACTAACTCGGTACAGATCAACCGACTCAACTAGATCAAAGTTATAAAAATATAATACCACAGTGCATTTTAATTCATGCTAATTTGGCATTTGTACAATAAATACAGGAATTGATGTAAGATATGGCTTTGTAATACATAGTTCCATACCTACTTGTATTGCTTAGGTGGAGGTGGTGGAATCACCTAATCCATCAGATGAGGTATCACCAACTGTTGTGCTTGTCCTAGCATTATCATTTGATGTTTTCCTCCACATTTGATTTCTGATCCTCATGATTTCTTTGTTTGTATTCCCATTTCCATAAGTCTTTATTTGGTCCACACAATCTATGCTTAAGTAATTGACCTTCTGACAGTGTGAGCATGCCATTCTAGAGTTTGACCAATTTCTAAACTTAGTTCTCCATTGTCTCATACAGTTAGCTATTATATGTCCATATTTACCACATGCTATGCAACTTGCCCAAGTGTTATAATCCCAAGCATAAGCATTACCTTTTCTTGTTGGTTGATTTTATTTTCCTTGTCCTTTAAGTTTCTAGTTTTTATTTGTATTAGTCATACATGCTTGTGATGTGTGACCATGCATGTTGCAAGTGCGACAATATTTATACATGTAAAGTTTCTTCTATGTTTTTTTCAACTTAGATCTGCATTCATGTGCTTGATGTCCAAGCTTATTACAGTTATAACAATTACCATTGAATTTATAAGAGTTTCTAGAAGTACCTTTTACTTTTCTCCTACAAACGTTTGATGTGTGGCATGGTTTTCCACAGTGATAGCATAAGGGTTTAATGTTAGGATTTGGGTTTGAGCAGACATTCTTCTATTCAGCTTGATTTGATGATTCTCCTTGCTCGGTATACCCTAATCTGGTATTGTTGTTCAGTCTTCTTTGATTGTTCAAAAATTCATCCATTCTCTTAGTACTATCTTTAGATCTCTTAATCACCTCATTATGTTATTGTAGAATATTCAATTCATTTCCTCAATTTTTTATTCTCGTATTTCATTTCACCAATATCTTCTAGTTTTCTAGCAAGCTCAATATTCACTCGGTTGGCCTCATGACTCAAAGCAACCATTTGATTGGTGATATCAAAGTAATTTTCAGTAAGTCTCATTATCTCAGATTCATTTTCTTATGAATTTTCAGCCATTTGTCTTATGTCATCAAAAACCATGTTTCTATCTTGTTCAACTTTCTTTTCATCATTCAATACTTCAACCATTCTAACCATTTGTGTATCTTGACCGATCTGTAGTGCTTTCACTTGATTAGTAAGTTGTTGATTTCTCTCAGATAGCTTTGATATGATTTCTTCAGATGCATGAGAGATACTATTAGATTTAGATCCAGATGTATCAAATGGGTCATGAATCTCTTCTTCCTAATACTCAGTCTCATAATAGTGAGATGCCATGTCTTTTCTCTTAATTAACATCTCCCCGAGTTTCTCCTTGGCTTCTTTGTATTATTTGATGTAGATCTACAATTGTAACTTCTGATTCTCAATAGATTTATCAAGTGTATACCTTTCCATTGTAAGATCTTTTCTCTTTAGTGATTAAAATTTCTAAACAAGAGAACTAGCTCTGATACAAATTTTTGGAATAATAGAAAGGTGAGTACTAAGAGCGGAGGGTTGAATCAGTACCCTTAAAAACTTTTCAAGAAAATCTTTGTAAACATATATTGTTATAACCCACTGAGGAGATATTAAAAATTAATGATTACATGCATAATTAATGTCCTCCTTGACCAATGTAAACTATTATCCATCTCGGCAATTTTTTTTACCTAGATTAATGTGCCAATTCAAAATTTTATGTAACGGGTGGTTTACTTGATAAATATTTTCTCTCAGTGCTCAGTCTTCCTTGTGTATCTCGGTGTATACTATGTGCTTGGTAAGTCTATTTCTCAGTGATCACTGTACTCGGTTAACCCTGCGCTTGATCACTACACTCAGTTAACTCTGCACTCGGTGATCATTACTGACTAGTCTATCTTTGAATCTATTACCAACTGGCAATTTTTATAATTGAATAATAATGACAACTTGCAAAACTCATATTGAGTAACATATCATCCCTACAAAAATTGTACGACTTAAAGACTCAAAGGCTTCTAGTCAAAACAACTAAAAAAAATTATAGGCAACATGGTCACATTGAAGGGGGGCAAGATTTTCATCCATTGGTAAGTATTTCAATATATTGTTTTAAAAATTTATATACATAAGAAATCAATTGATGATGATATCATGGTCATGGTTAATTTAAGGTCATCATTTTGATATAGGTTAACCACCTTGGGTTACATGTTATAGACCATAAAAATCTAAAGAATGTGAATTTCCAAGTGGAGGAACATGGCAGTGTGAATATCCAAGGAGAAGATAATGATTCCATGGAAGAAGATGATCCTTTGACAAAGAACACAATTGAAGATGATGGTATTGTTGCAGTTGATCATGTGCCAGAGAATACGATTGAAGATAATGGTACTGGCGCAACTGAGCACGATGATGAAGATGACCTTGATTTACCTATACTTGAGAAGGCATATGAGCCCCTATACAAAGGCTCCCAAACAAATATTCTCTCTGTTCTATTGTTGTTGGTGAACTTCAAGGTTTTTAATGGTTTATCCAATGTAGCAATCTCATGAATGTTAAGGTATGTCATATATGTCATCTTTTTCACCTATTTTAGTCATAATTTCCTTATTGTTAATAAAGGGTGAATCATGTAACATTCATTATATTTTTTGTCGTAGGTTGATAGGCGAGTGTTTTTTACCACCATCAAACATTCTACCTTGCTTGTATCGAGAATTATCTGCCATTATGAAAGATATTGAGATGGAGTATCAAACAATACATTCATGTCCCAATGATCATTTTATATATCATAAAAAACATGAATTTGCAATAGAATGTCCTGATTGTCATATTAGTAGATATCAAACAGATCAAATAAAAAAAATGGTGCCTCGCAAGGTTCTTCGATATATTCTCATTATTCCACATCTGCAACGATTATTTAGGTGCACTACCTTGGTACAATTTATGGACCATGCACACAATAGAAGTCAAGATGACATTATAAAAATGCCTACAGATGGTTCTATATTTAAAGACATAGAGGAAACTTGGCCACACTTTAAAGAAGAACCTCATAATCTCAAGCTTTCATTGGCAGTAGAGAGTGTCAATCAATTTGGAGAGATGAGATCTATTTAATCGGTGTGGCTTGTTTTTGTTATCAACAATAACATTCCTGCTTGGATGTTCATAAAGAGGGATCACATAATGTTGAAAATGATTATTCCAGGTATTTTTTAATTTTATTTTCATCTAAATTTATTTATAAATACCGCATCAAAATCACCATAATAATTATGTAATGTTTATATTCATTCAACTAAGTACCAAGTTAAAGATATGAATGTATACATTGAGCCCCTTATCGATGAGTTCTTGAATTTATGGAATGGGGTCACTATGTATGATATCTCTAGACCAATAGGATAAAGAAAATTTCAATTCGATGCAATGCTTGTATGGACAATACATGATGCCCCTAGGCTAACACATTTTTGTAGTATATTATATTGTTAACACATATTTATTATATGTTATAGTGCTAACATATTTTTTTTGTATGTCTAAGTTTGCATATGATAATTGTAATTATGAAAATCAACATATTCAATCCAATTATACATGATCTCGAAGGTCTTTAGAAAAAGGGAAAATTTACATGTCCAGTTTGTGGTCCAAAGATGAAAGCTCATCATTCAAATTTTTTAGGAAAGTAGGTATTCGATGAGTATAGGGACTTTCTCCACAGAAATCATAAGTATCGAAATACTGAAAAACATCTTTTCAATGAGAAAGAAGATACTACATCAAAGCCATGAAGAATTACACTTCACCTATGGAATTTGGAATACAATAGAATAAATCATCAAGGTAATGTCATTAAATCTGATAGTTTTTGTTTGAAATTTATATTTTGATATTGTGTTTTATTTACCAATGATGTAATTGGTACTCATGAAGGTCATCAAGGCATCAATGACCAACTTTCAAAAGGAATAAAAAGTTGTCCTAGACAATTTAGCAGGTTTTCATACTACGAGCACCTCCCAATCATGCATTTGTTTGATGTTATGCATATTGGAAATAATATAACAGAGACACTATGGAAATTATTGGATGGAAGGAATGATAAAGAAAAATTATCAAAATTGGTAGTGAAATTGAAGATTCCAACCATGCATTGAAAAATGTCATTCGATCAAATAACAATGGAGACCATATTGAGATAAGTACCCTTCCTTGGTTATTATCAGAGCAGCAAAGCAATGCTATAAAAGAAGTCATACCAAAAATTTGATTTCCCACAACATTTGCTCCAAACATAAACAATCTCATATCAAAGAAAAGTGAATTTGGGTCAGGGATGAAAACACACGGTTGGCATACATTTATTAAGGTAATTCATGTTATTCTATATTCTCTATATATTTGTATATTGCATGTAGTTTTCATTGTATTATTTTCTAAAATATTGAAAAGATCATTTTATAATTGTTGCAATATGTTCTACCTCTATCTCTCCCACACCACTTCGACAACAGTGTCAAACAAGTTATATATTGTTAGAATTTGTAATCTTTCCTTGGTGTATTTATAAACCAAGGTTAGACTATTAATCTTTGTTGTAATATATTAGGATATAAGCCAAGGTATCCTAATATACTTCTTTGTCTTCTTTCCACTACATTCTTTTTCGTCCTCTAGTGGAATATGTGAGGACAAATATTTATTGTAATTTGTAATTTAGTTTATTCCTCCTTAAGAGGAATCTCACACTTGGCCCTCACACATTTATGAAATGTGGCATACATAGATATGGGAGTTACCATGCAAATCCTTTCTCACATCTCTATTAAAGAGATGCCTCTTCTTCTCTCCT
>MU226395.1:866016-876293 GCA_018584345.1 Thuja plicata | reverse complement strand
ATGTGGCTTTGCATATTGTAATTCTGAAAGTTTGTAATTCCACATTTGTGGAGATAATAAGAAGCCCATTTTCTGTTCTTGCAAATTATTGTTGCTTCTCTGTTTCTATTATGTGTTTGTGGCATTAGGGGGAGCACCCTTCATCAGCATGACATTGCAATGTAGCCTTCTAATCCTAACATAAAACCTCCACATGATGAAGACCATGATGTGCACATCACATTGATGGAGGTATTCATTTTCTATTGAAAATTAATTGTTTAATTTTTTATACAATTTAACATTTTAAATTGATGTTGGTGTAACCTTTCTTGTGTACATTATAGAGCATGCAGAACGTCATGGTGAACGAGTGGAGGATGATCTGAGTTTTCACCATATTCAAGATGATGTGGCGCTGTCAGGTAAATAAAATATCTGTTATGTTATTTTAATTTTTTTGATCGGTTATATTCTTTTAATTAATGAAATACTTGTAACACTAATACAAAATGTTGTGAATTTAACCCATTTAGTTATTATTGTAGTGGACCCCTCTTTGGCACACCAACATGCATGTATTGAGATCCCAAGAAGAAGAGGAGGGGAATGGCAAAGATATTGATGCTCCGCTTAGCCGTTACATTAAAAAATCAAAGAAAAAACAAAAAAGAAATGATTGCAATAAACCTTTTTTGATAATGAAAAAAATTGTCTCAATGAATGTAATTATGTGCTACTAAATGTTGATAAACGATGTGTTGATGAATTATTGATGAATGTCCAATTGTTAATAAATTTTAGGTGTTATTGAATGTTATGTGATTATAATGATTGAATTCTATATTTCATAAATGGATGAATGAATGAATGAATGTTAGATGTTAATGGGGAATTTAGAGTGATGTTAGGGGGGGATGTGGCCAAATGAGCTTCCACCTTCACGTGGTTGGCCTTGTTAAGTAGATAAATATTAAACTATTCTCAAAACCAAGTGAAGCTTCGAGCTAAACCAATGTAGATTCAATGGTCAAACACACCTACTAGTCATATTCCACATGGATTCAATGGTCAAACACACCTACTAGTCTTATTCCACTGTCAGTATGCAAATTTATGACTGTCCCTGTCCTATTAGTGGTAGACTACATAAAATACATTGTGGGGCTTCATAGAATATCTTGACAAGAATATTTAATGCTCAAGACTTACAAGTTACTTTAATAGTTTGGGAAAAAATATTTTCTAATCCAAGATATTGTCATCAAATGCATCTAAGCACTGCTTATAATCTAGATTCCAATTGGAAAAATAATAGGATCAACCTACTTTATTGAATGCCATATACAAAACTATCTAACTAACTATTTTCAACCAATGGATTTTACATATAACAGCACACCATTCGGCATTGGTGATGAGTCCTTTTGAAGACAAACATACGAAGATGTAGCATTCCTTAAGGACAATTTCTTATAAGATTAAAGAGCTTTTGATCTTAAAAAAATTAAGAGTCTGGAAGATCTTTAGTTTTACCAAACTCATTATGTAAATAGAAAAATAATTATTGTTTGTTGAATGTGATGGACTCGAGTATTTAAAGCAAGTTGGATCTCAATGGAGCCCTTGGATCTAACCCATGTAGAAATGATAAGTGTAGAAATTGGGCAAAATACATAAGAGACAACTCTTGTTTATGGTTTCTAAACCAAAGGTTGCCCAGGAATTTTCCAAGTTGAAGTCTGAAATTGGGGATTCTTCACTTCTAAAAGTGAAATTTGGGAAAATCAAAGAAGATGGAAGTAATATGTTGTTTCACATTTAAAATCTGACAATGAAACCTATAAGGGAATCCACCTTTTATATGCAAGGGTATAGCCAATAGGTAAATAAAAGGAAGATACAAACTAATTTTAAGATTGTGTTCATGAATAATTGTAATTATTATTACATTTTTAATTCTCCAGCCATATATTAAACTATAAGATTGATCCTATGAAAAAATTCAATGAGGTTTTTTCCAAAAAAAAGACAAGGATATAATAGTAATATTAGTTGTAAAACATGTAGTAAATAAACCTCTGCAGACATTTTATTTGAGGAAAGTGGAAAGTAACATTCCATATAGAGTACTAGGAGCTATGTATGCATATCTGATTGGTGTTTCCTGGACATCCAAAACATTACTCTTGATGTTTGTAAGCAAATATTGGCTCCCAGAGGTATTTATTGAAAAAATTATATTTATTAGATTATAATTTTTTGCTTTGATTGTACATTCTTCATTTTGCAGTCTAATAATTTTGTTCTTGCTTTATTTATTTAACTGGTACAATTATGATCTTTATGAAGCAATTCCCTCTAGTTGCTTGGGATTACAAGGATGTTTTCAAGTGATTTGACTGTAGCTTCTGTCTGGTTACACTTGTTAACTGTTGACTTGTATGCTGCAAGGTCATTTTTCTACAACCATCATTTTTGTAGTATATTAGTATTAGAAAAGAAATGAACTCACAGTTGATTGTTCTTAATTTCTCATTTTATTAATTGTTTTGACTCATTCCATTTATTTAACCTCTCTATATGTTACATTCCCATGCTCTTAATTGCTCCTCCAAAATGGATTTCTTCCCACAAATTTTCTTTTTCCCATCCAAATTTCCATAGCAAGGTTCCAATTTCCTCCTTTGTGAGCTTTACAAGAAATTAGATTCTTCAATTGATCTCAACATCTCAAATGGTTAATGAGTACACAACTCTTCATCTAAATCTATTTTATTTGAATGGTTTTCTAAAATCTTAGAAATCTTATTTTTTAGGAAAGTCTTTTGGGATGGCTTGAAGGATGGTGTTGAGACTAGAAACTCAAAAGTATTGTGCCTCCTCTTTTGTTTAATTGGGATCACATAACATCTTCTTACAAAGGTAATTATTGATAAATATAGACTCTTAATAGAGGATGATACCTAATTTATAGTGCACAATTTTTTGATGCATGCAACTCATCTATTCCTTAAACTTCACCAATTACTTGGGGACTTGGAGACCCCTACGACATTTTTGAACCATGAATCCCTTCATGGGGCTAAAAAAAAAAAAAAAGGGTTTTAGTAATTACTATAGCACATCACCATTCATCTCTCTTTTGGTGGAAAAATATCCATCCATTTTTCTTGTATTGTATAAATTTTTTGTTTCATAATTGGGAGAAGATTCACTCTATTTTGTGTAAAACCCATTGTCATATTGAATCAGGGTATTCAATCAATGTGTGTGGGGAAATCTCAATTTTTTTTCCATCAGAAGATGTTGGGGGATATTTACTTTGGATTGTAAAAAAATGTCTCTTCTTTAGTAGATTTTAGGGGAATAGGCTACCAAGGATATTCTATTTTTAAACAGTGTATAAATCAAAGTTATTTTTAGAAGTAATATAAATTTTGAATACATAGTATTTTGGACCATTAATCTATCAATAGATCTATGGGTTTAAATACAAACCATTCCTTTCATATGTATTGGTTATGTTAAAACAACTTAATAACATCATTGAATTTTTAGAATAATTTATGATATAAATGTCAGTCATGCAACCGAGAACAGAAAAAAATAATAGGGAACCACAATTGATTCCATGCTTCATTCTAGTATCTGTCACTAGTGATTTTGCAATCAATTCACTATTTAATTTTCAAATTTTATGCATTGAAGAGGTTGTCTGCCACTAGTGACTTTGTAGGTAATAGCTTACATATGGCAGAGAAGCAACTGGAAGTACAACATGATAAGAAAGGACATCTGGAGAACAAAAAACAACAAAATATGTAGTAGGTTCTCTTTCCACTTACGGATTATTTGCATTGTGGTCATGATCCAATTTGTGCATTAGATTCCTATTGGATCAAATGGGTTCTGTGTGTTTGGCTATGAGTAGAAAAAATCCTTTATTTTTAACCCAAATGACATTTCTATCTTTAGTATTTTTTTGGATTTCTATCTTCCATAGAGATATGTTGATATAAGAATGATATTTGCAACTAATAAATAGGGTGTGCAAGCCATTTTCAACATGCGAGTGCACTTGCAAGGAAGTTACAAAACTTGCCAATTAAAATCTAATTGTAGTAAATCCAGAGGTCCTCATTGATTTGTTGACCAGTGACAAGATGAAGTGATTGTTGCATATTGTGTCTTTTTTAGATTTTATTTTATCATGGTTGTCTTCACTTTATAGTTGAAGTTTCAGAAGAATCATTTACCATACAAATAATGCATAGCTGAAGAGCCCATGTGGTTCTTGTAGTTGAAGGGACTCCACACAATAAATCAAAATTGGGAATTGGACTACCAAGATCAGTTTCATTTACCTTTTAATAAAATCCAATGGAGCCAAAAATTATACCCAAAAGCATATAGGCTACACTCTCAACTTAATTCTCAGTGCTTTTCTGCAAGTGTAATAAGATTATTGCATATAAATCCATTTTTTGGGGGTTTGACAATTATGCAACATAGATTATTGCCTCCTAGATATCAACACCACTTGGATGTGCCATTGAATTACTTATAAAAATAAAATAGTACCCATAATTTCTTATAGATAAACATCAAATTTACTTCTATTTGAAAATCCTAAATGCGATCTATAGGTTATGACTAACCCTGTTTGTTATTTTGAGAAAATGAACATGGATCACAAGCGCATGCAAGGACCCAGTAGTTGAGAATTTTAGTAATTGTGATCCTATTTTGTTTGATTTGATGTTCAATGTTTTGATAGTATAGAACTACCACTATTTTTTGTGATAAGTTGTTTGTGTTGATCATGAGTACTCTCAATTGCATGAAATTTATTCTTTAGTTCTTAAAAGAAACAAATTATGTGATACTACATTAGCGAACAAACAATAATGCATAAATATTATAACTTAATGTCTAACTAATGTAAATTTATGTACAACTTTCAGCCTACCCCCTATCTTAGGCCTTATTGGATGCCTCAACAAAAATCTTGATGTGGCATCATATTTAATGGTGCAGACTTGGAAGCTTATTTTAAGTAGGGATCTTGTCAAATAAGCTAGTTCAATAATTGAATGACTTGAAGTTATTTTTATCATATTTCCAAAAATTAGTTTTTCCCTTAATTTCTTCTAGATTTGATTGTCTCTAATATTTGTACCTCAATTGCTTATGGACTTTAAAGTTGGTAGATGAATTTGAGAGGTTGAAAGTTAGAATGCTCAACTATTGGGCTCTCTCTCTAGAAGAACTATGATGATATGAAAGAAGGGTTAAAAAATATTTATATCTTTCAAATAATTTTTTCCTTCAATGATCCATGATGCTTCTATATCTTATGATTTCTTCCACTTCACAGCCCATAAGAATAATTTGTGCATTATATCGCATAATTCCTTTAAAACTTGACCACTCTTTTCTTTTGCTTTGATGCCAACTTATTAGCTATTTTTGTGCACTCAAATAATATCTATAGTTACAAATATGGTGAATGGATTAGATTTGGCCATAATCTACAACAAGATTATGGCAAGTGGTGGAGCTTATGTAAATCAATATAATTCCTTGGTATGGTAACTTTATGGTTGAGATAGAATTTGGGCTCATGCGGATGCTGTAGTGTATTTTCTTAACTAGAATGGCTTTTATTTGACATTGGGATTCGTAATTTCTAGCTAAGATAGGTTAGAAATATTTTATCTTGTATTTTCTGAAATAAATTGTGGAATGAAAAAAATCTGTAGGTTTTTGTATTTTTTATATTCTTGTTTCATATATATCGGTCCCAATAGGTAGAATAATGCATATTTTCTAGGAAATCACCAGGTTATCTAGAAATTTAACCCACACAAGGAAATTGCAAGCATGTCACATCACTTCAACTTTATCATCACACAAATAATTTCCAGAATCTAAATATTATAGCCAAAATTTCTAGATTTCTTCCAGACTCAAATGAGACCAAAATGAATAACAAATGCTTCTTGAAAGTTGTCAAGAGTATAGCTTATATTTTTGCAAATCATTTTAGCACCTACAAAATGTTTCTCTACTAGTGGAAGCAATGTTCATTGGGTGAAGATGTGATTTTCCTTAAAGATGAACTCTGTAGAGAGAGTTACATTCTCAGATCTACTAGATTAATGATCCTATATTTATACATAGAAGAATCAATATTACTAAATCCCAATTCAGTTCATTGATCCTTGAAAAAAAAAATTTGCAAAGACCCAATTCAATTATGTGTTCCTAATAATCCTTAAAGGATTATAAGTTGTCATTAGTATACAAGGAAATTATTTTTGGACCGTTGGTTACATGATCACCGAGTGACAGCATTCAGTAATGCACAGAGGCACTAGTACATTTGAGCCCTTTTTTTGACGGCCATGCATCATCATTTTGACACTACCCCATTGAGCAAGTGACACAGACCAATGTTGCAGTTTTGGTGTCAGAATCATCGACGGATAGTATGTCCATCATTCTTGCGATGGTAATAACCGTCACTATATGCACCAGCTACGATGGTTAATATGCCATTGTTAGACATTATAAGTGTCTTAATTATGACGGGTATGCAACAGATATGTTGTACATGCAACGTCCAGCTGTCAGATTATTCCAACATTTGGATGTCGCATGTAGTGTGCTTTACCATTAGTTATTCTCTGAAACCATCAAAAATGCGACGGTATTGACCGTCGCAATATGCACCGGATAGCATGGTCAAACTACCATTGTTACACATTATGTGTGTCATAAGTATGATGGTATGCGATGGATATGTTGTACATGTGACATTTAGCTGTCGGCTATTGCCGACATTTGAACATCGCATGTAGTGCTTTGGCATCATTCATTCTTTGAATACTAGCACAATTGCGACGGTATGTTATATTTAAAAAATAATAATTTGTCATGCATGGAATGAAACCTTAAAATATTGAGCTTCTCTTTGTTTCAAGAATAGTTTAACATTCTCTACTTAATAGGGCCAACCACGTGAAAGTGGAGCTCATCTAGCCCCTCCTAGGAGCCTCTTATGACCCTTTACGACACTTTAAGACCTCTAAGATGTATTCTTAGGGATCATAAAGTCTCATAAAGGGTCATAAGGGGTCCTAGGACACAACATTTGAGACACATAAATGTAGGCATCATGGTCACAATTGTTTGGAGACACAACATAGTTGAGTGGTATACCTAGATGATGCAACACAAACACTACTCCTCCAGTGGTTGTGTTGCATCATCTAGGTATACCATTCAATTATGTTTTATCTTTAAACAATTGTGACCATGATATCTACATTTATGTTTCTCAGTTGTTGTGATATCTACATTTATGTTTCTCAACTGTCGTGTTTATGTGCATGTTCTTTATGTGTTTGGCTTCTCTCCCTCGCATCCAAAATAAGATTTTCCCACTTTGAATCAAATAGGGACATCATTAATAAATGCATATGTTTTATTAAGGTTACAACCCAATATCAACAAGAAAATTACAAGAATATAAACTAAAAATAGTCAAATTACCTAGCTTCAAATACAACCAAACCACTCATATATTGCTTCTTATGGCAATGTTGTTGTAGACAAAATAGTGAAGTTGTCAACTGATGATGTCAAGTATTACTTGAATCTTCAGATACCCCAACGACAAGAAGAGATAGACAATGTTCATTTGTATTTCTCTTTTCCGGTCTTTGGGGCATTTGATACTTCAAGTGAATTTAGGATGCATTTTTTAGTCTTTTTATGGTCGATCATGTATAGAATCAACTAATGTAAACAATCCACTAGGGAATTATTAATGCATGACCAAATCTCTTCATAAAAATCTATAACTTTGGAATTCATAAAATAAGGGTTTAGAGGAAATGTTCCACTAATTTATATACTATTCCTACGGTTGGAATGAAAGATGTATTTTCAGAGAAGGTATATACACACATGAAAAATATGTAGATTTGACCAAGCACTACTGGGAGCTTGACCCAACAACAAATGAACTTGTGATGATTTTATCACAATATTACATCTATTGTTGGGTAAGCTTCTAGTAGTGCTTAGGCAAATCTGCATGTTTATTTCCTGTGCATATACCTTCTCTAATCAACTCTTATATATAGGTGAAGGTTGTAGATTTTGTATAGGTTGTGTGTGTGTGTGCGCGCGTGCGTGTGTGTGTGTGTGTGTGGAACCATTTGAATAGTGAGAACCATTTGAAAAACCCTATGGGACTGGACCTAAGTCTCGGGGGCTCATCATTGATGGCCTTGCCTATGTTTATGCTCAGAGATGTCATAGTTCAAATTCATATTCTTTAACTAGATCAATCTAGGTTCATCCTAGTAAGGGTATAAAAAGAGCCTCAAAAGTTTATTTTTACCTAATTTATAAAATAAATAAGAGCAAAATAATTCATGCCATACATAAGGGACTGGAACTCTTACTTATGAATAGTGAGAAACATTTGACTAACCCTATGAATAGATGATCTTGTTTAATTTGTGTTCATTTCATGAAATAAAGTTCAATGAAATGATGATAGTGATACAATGGTTCACATTATATAAGGTAGTGTATAATAGTGTAAATCTACAAATATGTAGTTCTGTAGTGTATCATTTTTTCAAGTTGCAATAAGAATTGGGATCTACATTTTCAGATAAACAAAGCATCCTCTATTTTTTATTTTTGCTATTAAAAAAAAATAGAACTCTTCTAAGTTTTTAATTGCTATTAATATTTATCTTTTCCTTTTATGTTAACCATTAATTAATTATATCAGAATTCACAGTGTGTGTCAAAATTTACACTGTTGTGAGTATAGATGTCCCTCGGTAAACACATTGCTTTTGGGGGTTTGTCTATAATTCTAATTGGGGACCTCGCCCAAATTATGTAAAAGTGACTTAAGATGTAAGTACTAAAACGTGTGTGGTATATTTTAAATCACTAAATAATGAAGTAATACCAAAGAGTATATGTTATCAACCAAGAAAAGTGTGCTATATTTTATACATATGACATTGATCAAAAGATTAAATGATCTGACAGTAAAACTTGAAGTGCAAACTTAACAGACATTAATAAAAACTTCATTTTATATCAAGGTTATGATGATATTATAAAATAAATTTTGTGTAGCATTATTCATTTCAGCCAATCAAATATGTTTCCTATAAATACAATTTATTTTTTATAGATGCACTCTACAAATTTTAGTTGCCAACAGAACTTGCCTATTGCATGGTGAATGATAAAGACCATAAATTTGTGGAGTTTATAGTTTTGGCTAATAGGAAATGTTAGGAGAGGGCCTCAAGAGGTCTGAAAACCCATATGGAAAAAGATATAACATCTAATTCCGATTCTAATATCTAATTTTTTTTTGAAAAATAAATAAATAAAACAACATATGGACATACATCAACAATAGAAGAAGTAGATTTTTATTAGAAGATATAGTTGCAAATGGTCTAGTAGACATGTGTACAAAATGTGGACAACACAAAACAAACATATTAATTGCTTGACTGGATGCCTCAAAGAATTGCGATCTCATAAAATGTAATAAGTGTAGGGAAAAAATATATTGAAAAGGTTTTTAAACTTTCAAGAAAATATAAAGAATGTGGGCAGTGATAGAGATGTATAAAACATAGAAGCCAAGTAAAATATTTGACAAAATACCTCATAGAAGTGTAATCTTAGAGACAATACCAACAAGATATTCATAGGCCACCTGCATACCATTTTAACACATTATACAAACATACATCTCATCAATTGATCATTTGTACATCACATCATTAAGGTGGGTAAGTTCATTTTTTCTTATTATATTGCAAAGCAAGAAAAATGCATCAGATGAACAGATAATGCTTTTACTTGAAACTTTAGCAGTTTGTACTTAGATATCCTAGCTTGTAGCCCATGAGACATGAAGACATTTCCTCATGAAATGATCATAAACAGGGAGTACCACATAGTGAATATCAATAGAAAAACAAATAAAGAGAGATCAAACACTTCACACAATGCCTTGAAGGTAATAGCAATGATGCCCTAGCTCTCAAAGCTCGCGGGTCACCAAGCATTCCAAATGTAAAGATGTAAACAATTCCAGTATTAACATTCATATTGTGCCATTAAATCAACAAATTCCATCAAAATGAAATTGTGTATGTTAATGAGAAGATAAAGGTCGAATGCTTACCTCAAGTCATGGCTGCCATATGATTGGCCAGTGCTCTATTTGTTATATA
>MU226395.1:850048-865831 GCA_018584345.1 Thuja plicata | reverse complement strand
TGCACCATATATTGTGCACCATATATTGGTTCTGTTGATGATTAGTGACCAACACTTAGTCATTCATCTAGGCAGTTTTAGTTGGCTATCACTGTGGCCGAGCTAAAACTATGCAAGGCCAAGCAACATTGTCGAGAAGTTTTTTAGTTTTCCTAGATACATTGCCGAGCCGAGTTACATTGCCGAGCCGAGTAAGACACAGGGATATTAAGTGCCGAGTGATAGAAAGTCAAGTGCCGAGAATAAAATTTTTTGTATACATGTCTGGAATGATACAAAATTCAATGATAAGTGATTTGGCCGACTTGTATAAGCTTTTTGGGCCAACTAATGTATGCATTTAATATTCTTCTACGGAGTTAGTTATGCATTTAATTGTTTTATCATATGCATGAATCATTGTAAAACATTAATTGTAATACCATCAAGGTATAGATATCAGATCTTGATTGTTGATCTAGATCTCGCTATCAGATCTGAACAGGTATATTAGATTTCTTCTAAACCTTATTTTAATAGTGTGTATGGTGTGTGGCAAGTGCATTTTTTAGAAGTGAAATGCACAGAGGGTTATTTTGTTAAGAAGCAGAGATCAAGCAGAGTAATAACATAGTGAACAATAGAGTAAAGTTATATCAGATTATGAGATCATAGAAGGTACTAAAAAGAGGAGATCTATCATCAACATTAGAGTGCATAATGAAGGATAAATACTTGAGACATTCTAATCATTGTGTCAGGTGAAAATCTCTTAACAGAGTGGTTCTAGCAGACCTTTCTTTATCTCCTAACAGAGTGCTTACTTTATTGTAAGTTGAAATTCTTTAACAGGGTAGATTGTAATGATCTTAAGCTCTTAACTGAGCAGACCTTTAACAGGGTAGATTACATTTTGTAATCAAACATTTGTAACCTTAACAGGTACACTTTATTACTGCAGTAGTGGAGAATTTTGTGGGTTTCATCCCCACCCAAATTTTACCTATTTGGGTTTCTGGGTTACCAAGTTATTGTGTTATGTGTTATTTATTTCATTGTGTAGATGCTATCTGAGATTACATTAGATTCATATATGTATGAATGTAGATCAGTTTGTTTTAAGTGTTTAATTTGAAGATCATATTCACCCCCCCTCTCAGTATCTTGCTTTCCCATTATTGTATTTCCAACAATTGGTATTAGAGTAGAGTTCTCTAAAAGGTTATAATCAACTTGAGAATATAGATCTTGAAATGGAGATCTACAAGATGGGTAAAGTCATTGAGAATCAAAAGATTGATATTCAGCTAGCACTACAACAGCTTGAGTCTGCAAGACAAGAATTAAAGAAGTCCTTTGCTGCAAGGAAAGGTCTAGCCTAGCAGATGAATGACACTCATTATCAGGAAGAGGACACCACAAATCTATTTTAGAATGGAGATTCTATTGAGAGCAATGCAGTAATAGAAAATTTATTGGAAAAGAATAGTGCACTATGTGAAGAAGTCAAAAATTTGAAAAAGGAACAAGAAGCCCAATCAATAAGAATGTGTGAAGTTGTTGAACATAAAAAGAAATATGAAGATGACAAGGCTATGGCAGAAGAAGACAAGAGAATGCTGAGTACTAGACTTGATGAAAGAACACATGATGTGTAAATAATGACAGTCAATCAAGTGGACATGGAAAATCAACTACTACTTGTGAATCAGGAGATCAGCAAGAAAGACTTGGAGATTGTCAATCTTAGATCTGAGAACAGTCAATTGAAAGATGAATTGAGATTTGAGAAAGAACTTAATAACAGAGTGAATGATCTGAGTGCTGCTATGAGTTACTTTGAACAATTGGTGGAAGCATCAAGAAGACCTAAAGATTCTTCTGGGTTAGGTCACACTGGACAACATACAACCACTGAAAATGGAGAATCATCCAAGACAGGTGAAAGAAAGACTGCAAAGCCAAGAAACAACAAACCTTTTTGTCACCACTGTGGGAAACCAGGGCATACAACAAACATTTGTCAAAGCAAGAATGGTAAGTCCAATCTGAAAACTAACTTTAATGGTTACTGCTTTAATTGTAATAAAATTGGACATCAAGCACATGAATGTAAGGAAAAGGCAAGAAAAACACCTAGACTCAATGGTAATTGCTATAACTATCACAAATATGGTCATAGAGCACAAGATTACAGATCCAAAGGTAAACAACAGTGAACATTTAAGGTACAAGAGAAATCACCAAGAAAAGACAATACTCACAATTGGGATTACAATACATGGCATAGTTGTCATTACTGTGGTGAGTATGGACATGTTCCAGAAAATTGCATAAGGACACATTTCAAAGGTAAGTCTAAAATTTGGATGAATGGAAGCCTAGTTTGTCATAGTTGTCTGAAAATTGGTCATACAAGGAAAGATTGCAAGACTAGAGTACCTACTCCTACTGTTGAGAAAATAAGGGAATAGATGAACAAGACATGGGTTAAGAAGTCTAAACCATGCAACAGTGGAGCTAATGAATTCAAGGTCACCCAATCCAATGGATCAAGTGATCACATCATCTCCAACTAAGAGAAAGAGGTATGTAAGGAAATGTATTTAAAATTCTTATCTTACATCAGTTCCTAACATGAAATATACAAAAGTCCATATTTGCATATGTTAAGATGCACCAGGACATATTTTTGAACACAAATGCCAAGATGAGTCAATTGCACTAATAAGTGTCGATTACTATTCATGGACACTAAAGCTGAGTTCTTTAGTGAGTGCCGAGTTTTGTTGGCCGACTAAAATTTGTGAAGGCTGAGTGTAGTGAGTCGAGTGGGATGCAAGTTGTGTTAAAGCCGAGAACAACTAGCTTGCACTAACTCAATGGGTAGAACATTCAATGCTCACCTACCTTGACATTTTGAAGCTTATAAAGGATGAACAATCAACATCTCATTTTTACCTTGTGATTTTTACTGTTTAACGGAGCAATTGAAGTAATTTGCAGAGTTGATCTTAACTAAGTTAGCTACGAATAATTTTACCATCGTGCCATCGGTAATCCTAAGGTGAATAGTGAATAGTGTGAAGAGCTACTTTCTGAGGTACTCTATTTTTCATCTCTCAAACCCTAAATTCAAAATTATGGCTGCAATTTCTTCTGCACCAGCTAAGAGTATGGAGGTAGAACCAGAGCAAATTCAGTTGATACGGAGTGATGAATGTGAACCTCTCAACTTTTGAGCCGTTCCTAAAAGTGCAATCCAGAGTGATTTAATGGGAGCTCTCTCATCCATTCCACCCAAGGTACTTATGATTCATGATGTATGATCATGTTATATGGTTAAGATTGGAGAAGTAGGAGATGGTGAATTGAGGAAATCCTACAGTAAATTGTGTGAAAATGGAGTTATGAAGGCAGAATTCAAACATCTAACCAAAAAAGGGTTAACTTGTGCCCTAGATTTTCCCCAAGGTTTCAAAGATGAATGGATTAAGGTTATCCTTAGCTGAGTTCATGACATGTGTATGTGGTTAGATAATGGACTAGTCAAGATCACCAAAAACATGATTCATCGAGTGATTGGATATCCTGTAGTAAATGGAAAACAAATAATGAGAGACAACAACAAAGAAGGAATTACATTGAACACTGGAGCAATATGGAATAATAGAGGTATGACTATCTCTACAATTACTGACCTAGAACTTGATTTTGGATTAAGGGTAATAGCACATAAGTTCTATCAGTCCAACAGATTAGATAGTGTTCCTTGTACAGCCGTTGATCAGGCATGGAAAATTGCGAAGAAGAGTCACACATATGATCTTGTCGAGCTACAACAGACACAACTATCCAAGAACCTAGCATTAATTAGAAAGGCCAAGATCTCATCATGTAAGTTTAGTTCTTTACTAGTTTGTATATTTTTCTACATTCAGGATACATTTCCTAGACTGAGAAATATTGTTTGGAAAAAGGATAGGCCCATAATAGTTTAGATTAGTGAATGTATTGAGAAACTAGGAAGCAATTTCAATTGCATTATGGGAAGCTATTTTGTAGAATTCTAGAAGAAAATGAGATTAAGGAATAGGATTCCTAAGTCACTAGTGGAGAAGCACTATGAAGAATTTTTTTTTCTAGTTGATACAGATAACACTTATATCAAGGCTGTGACTCCTAGGATAACATGCTTAGAACCATTTCCATATGAAATCAATATTGATGAAGCATCAACTACCATCATTGCACTCCTAGCTGAGGCAATTGATACTACAATAGAGAGATTTGGAAATTTTGATGAAGCTAAGGCTAAAATCTCTAGAAGTTTGAATGAACAAACTATGGAGAGGAAAAGAAACAAGATTGTTAAAAACTTGAAGAAAATGGTTGGCTTAGGTAGTGATGAAGAACCTGAGGATGCACCTCTAGGCCTGACCACTAGAAAAGCTGAGGATATTTCTACAGAGGAGGAAGTAAGTGCATTAGAAGAGGTTACTAAGAAAGCTAAGGGCAAGAAACCATCAATTGCTATAGTAACCAAGCCGAGCAGAGCCAAACCCAAGATTACACCTCCCACAGCTAATCATCCAAGGACAAGAGCATCTACTGTTACTTCCCCAGTAGAAGTGCAAACAAAAGTGTATGGTAAAAGGAAATTTGCAGAAAGTAGTTCTAGAAAGGAAGCAAAGGTTCCTCCTAAGGCTGAGCCGAGTAATCCAGCAAAGAGACCAAGAAGGAGATTAAATTTGGGGATAGATAGTGATGAGGAGAAGATAGAAACTGATGAACCCAGCAACATACCTAAAGCTCAATTCAAGAAACCAGCAAGTATTGATGAGGAATGTGATACTTTGAGGAATTTAGTAGGGTTAGCAACATTTAAATTCCTTAAGTATGAAAAGTTGAAAATAGAAAATAGGCACAAAGTACATGAAGCACTATTGGACATGATGAGTACTTTCAAATTAACTCCTACAAAGATAGGAAATCATGTGCCAGATGAACTTTATGATTTTCTATCAAGAAAATGGGAATTTGCACTTGCCACAGAAAGACATATCAGGGAAGGAACACTAGCCCAGGTAATACCTGAGCTCACCTCAAAACAAAGAGTCAAATTTATTGCGGAATACAAAAGTAGATTTTTTCCTAAACTCAGAGGCTATGCTATTCTGAAAAATGACATTGAAGGTGTAGTACAGAAGAGCATAAGGATCTGGAAGGAAATCTTTGGACTGCTCATTCCAAAAGATAAGAAATCTGGTGAGGGGACATTCGAGCAAAAGACAAAAGAAGTTGAATTCAAGACTACCCCTGAACCATAGGTAAGAAAAGATCAAATTGCCATAGAATAGGACAAGACCAAAGATGCATTAGATACAAAAAACTCTGTTGATCTGACTACAGACAGTCCTATGGATTTTATAGTTGATGATCCAAGCAATTTGAATGCCGAGGAACAAGAGATGCCAAGTGGTAAAGAAACTAACTCGCCTATTAAGGAAACTGATACAGAAGAAGGGAAGAACACAACATCTAATGAAATAATTGAAGCTGGCAGTGATCAAAAAGGTGAAGAGAAACAACAAATGAACAAGAGGTAACTTCACAGAATCCACCTATTTTAGAGGTTGTGAAAATAGTTTTAGATAGTGGAGTAGGGATGAAGGATACAGTTGATGAGCCTAAAGAAGAAGAGGCAGTGCAAGTGTTGGTTGATCTACCACACTCTGCATCATCCACTCCCACTAGTTCCAAAACTAGGAGTATGCCGAACCCCCAAACAATATTGATAGAATTGAAAGAGGCATTGGATGTTGACACTGTCAAAGGGAAAGATATTATGCTGCCGAGCATAAGTTCTCTAGAATTGAAGAAGAAGAAAATCTTGAAGAAGAAGTCTCAAATTTTAGATGTCACATTAGATGAAGTCATTGTGATTCCACAATGGGATCCCAATGAGTTATCTTTTGAACAAATAGGGACTCTTCAAGAATTAATTAAGAGGAAGAAGAGACAGGAAGAGATGAAGATAGAACAAAAGAAAAAGCAGGTGTTGCATGACATCAAAGACATATTTACAAAGGATTTTGACTTAGAGGATGAAATGCCTCAAGCTCCAATCATTGATCAACTAGTTAACATTTTACAGAAAGTAACAGATGAGGACATAGACAACAATGAGAAGCTTCTACAATGGTCCCAGAGAAGATTTGAGAGAAAAGTTCTAGAGAAAATCTCAGAAGAGATAGCAACTAAATAGGTTGAACTTTCTATTCTTGTAGAAACTTTAGAGAAAGTAACAGCCAATGTTTATTCTTTGTATAGAAAATTATGTGATGTTGAATTTTTCACAAAGGATAATCTACAGCTTGTTGAGAAGCTACAGTTAGATTTGAGATCAACTGGTACTACTTTAGGTAAAGATAATACCTCTAGTTCTTTACATTTTAATAAGTTGATAAATGCACAAAGGAGAATAACCAAGCTTATGGCTGAAGATGGTTGAATAAGGCCCAAATTGATAACCATTCAGACAAGCCTGTTGCCTCACTTGGAGGTAATACAAAAGGAACTCTCAAAAGCAAAGGAATTATCACAAAGTAGTGCAAATATATCGACTGCAGAGAGTTTAGTGAGTCTAGCTGCCGAGCTAGAAATCAAATTGGAAGTTATGAAGGTTGCAAAGGAAAGCTGGGATACCACATTTGAATCCACCTTGTAGCTTCATAAACAATTTTTGGATAAGTACAACTTAACCCCACCAGCAATCAGTGACAAAAACAAGGGGGAAGTTAGTAAAGAAGTTGGTAAGGAAGTATGAAAGGGTACAACATGATACATTAGTATAGTATAGGTACACTTGTATATAAATGTTTTGGAGGCATCTAAAATTGTATATTATTTCCAAGTATATTCCTAGGGGGAGTACTTTGTATACTTAGGCAATATTTTGATAAAATGAATGGAAGTAATGATAAGTGTTTTTTCCACTAATATCGAAGGGGGAGATTGTTAATCTCTAAGTTCTATTGATGATTAGTGACCAACACCTAGTCATTCATCTAGGCAGTTTTAGTTGGCTATTAGTGTGGCTGAGCTAAAACTATGTAAGGCCGAGAAACATTGCCGAGAATTTTTTCAGTTTGCCTAGATACATTGCCGAGCCAAGTTACATTATTGAGCCGAGTAAGACATAGGGATATTAAGTGCCGAGTGAAAGACAGTCAAGTGCCAAGCAGAATAGTTTTTGTATACATGTCTGGAATGATACAAACTTCAAGGATAAGTGATCTGGCCAACTTGTATAATATTTTTGGGCTGACTAATGTATGCATTTAATATTCTTCTATGGAGTTAGTTATGCATTTAATTGTTTTACCCTATGCATGAATCATTTTAAAACATTAATCGTAATACCATCAAGGTATGGATATCAAATCTTGATCGTTGATCTAGATCTCGCTATCAAATCTGAACAAGTATATTATATTGCTTCTAAACCCTATTTCAATAGTGTGTATGGTGTGTGGCGACTGCATTTTTCAGAAGTGAAATAAACAGAGGGTTATCTTTTTAAGAAGCAAAGATCAAGTAGAGTAATAACACGGTGAACAATAGAGTAAAGTTATATCAGATTATGAGATCATAGAAGGTACTGAAAAGAGGAGATCCATCATCAGCATCAGAGTGCATAACAAAGGATCAATACTTGAGACATTCTAATCATTGTATCAGGTGAAAATATCTTAACAGAGTGGTTCTAGCATAACTTTCTTTATCTCCTAATAGAGTGCTTACTTTACTGTAAGTTGAAATCCTTTAAAAGGGTAGATTGTAATGATCTTAAGCTCTTAATCAGGTAGACCTTTAACAGGGTAGATTACATTTTGTAATCAAACATTTGTAACCTTAATAGGTACACTTTATTATTGCAGTAGTGGAGAATTTTGTGGGTGTCATCCCCACCCCAGTTTTACCTATTTGGGTTTCTGGGTTACCAAGTTATTGTGTTATGTGTTATTTATTTCATTATGTGGATGCTATCTGAGATTACATTAGATTCATATATGTATGAATGTGGATCCGTTTGTTTTAAGTGTTTAATTTGAAGATCTGATTCACCCCCCCTCTTAGTATCTTTCTTTCCCATTATTGTATTTCCAACAATACATATACATTTATAAATACATATATATACATATATATGTATGATGTTATTGTTGTCATTGCATGCTTGGTAATTTTGTGCACCATATATTGTTTTTATACTTGAAATTTTAGTAGTTTGTACTTAGAAGAGAAATCCCATAAATAACATATTGAGAAATAAATAAATTTTTAAAAACCCGACTCTAATGTTCTGAAGTAAAACCCCATTAATATTAATTAATGAAGAACAAGTCCTAGAATAATTGAATCAACTTTTAAGATTTATGTTAATGTTTGCAATTACATAGTATAACTTTTTTCTACTTTTTAATGAATATAAGGAAACCAATGGGTGTTAAATTCAATTTTAATCCCATAGTGTACCCTTCATCTCTAGGATACAATGCTTGGTGCTAACATGGGCTTTGAATCAAGGAAAGAAGTGAGAACCTAATGAAATAAACCATGTAGATGCAACTGAATATCCTAACACCAATGATGCAAGCAGTGTGGATTGGAATTCTTTACTGACAGAATAATAACATTGTATTTAAAGTGAGGAAAAATATGTAGAATGAGCGAGACTCCATGATTGCCTACAATGGTGGCATGTAAATCATGATGCAAAATCTTGCAATGTAGCAAAGTAGTCCAATGGTTTGGAAGTAAAAACTTTGCAGAGATTCTAAAGTAATTGAATAAAACATAGATGCCTACAAATTTATATGCAATGAAAGTGTTACATAATGAATAGTTTTGAGACATTATTTGAAATTATAATACATTCCAAAAGACCTAATCAATTATTGAAGGGCCCTATAAAATATTAAATCCTTATCAATATCCTTATTATTTTCAAGCATGAGAGTTCTCTGCAAGTTTTGTGTATAACTCAAGAAGATGACTTCCTTTTCTTGATGATTTTTACCATCAATATCTAAAGACCTTGTCAAAAGACCTTACTATAATTAACATTGAAAATACTGTGATGAACCCTTACATTTTGTCTATGCATGGTGGAGTAGTTAGTGAATATGATACATTGTATTTACAGAGTACTTGTGAGGAAGTTTGCAATCATAGTGTTGGTGTAAAGACAAGATAATGTAGGAAGAGGATGGGGATATGTATTCACTATACATAAGATGATTTTGGCAGTGGTATTATTTTTTTGAGCCTCATTCCTATGTAGATACAAGAATCCTACAGGAGAAGCCTTTACTTATGATGGTCAACCTTAATTCTTCATCAAGGGATTCCCAGTCAGTATGAAATCAATGAGTGCAGGATTTGTATCTGAGGCTACTATTGTCTATGAGGAATACATAACATAGACCTATCAAGAAATGTAGGTGAAGGAATGGGAGAGGATGGTGCATAGTTATGAAAAGTGATAGGGGTACTATAATGCCATTCTAAAGGGAAAAAATTTAGAGGAGATTTTTTTCAAATGATAATGCATTATGAAAGGTTAATTGGGTAGTCTTAGTAAACAAAGGCCATTTACTATGCATTTGTTTATCCTATGTTCTATGTTTTATAAAACCTTAATTGTTTTTTCTAGAAATTTTGATACAAATCTTCATGCCAAATATCTCAACCCTAAACCCCTAAAATTTCAATGTTTGGAAAATTCCTGAAAGCCATCTGATCCAAAAATCACTTACATTAATAGAAAAATAACCAAATCTAGCATAAAACCTCTAACTAAAAAATTGCTACACCTGCACTGACACTCCACTGAAAACATCCTTAAATTCACATTAATTTTTCCACAAAATGGACATCCAAGATCATTCATTCAAATAAAATAAAACTGTAAACTACTTCACCCAAGGTTACGTCAAGCAGAAGCTAAATCAAGAAAAAAAAATGTAGATGATTCTAACCTGCAACTCTAGATGCCATCATAATATTTTATTTTACAAGTTTTGGTTGAAGTCATAGATAACGTATGGAGATGAGTTGTTGAGCGATTACAGTGGGATGACATTTAATTAGAGTAAGAAGACATTCAATGCTTGGCAAAAGGAAGAAGAGGTCCTACACAAACTATTCACAAAAGAGCCATGACTTGGGTTGGATTGCTCAAAGATTATTGAATGGCTCGGCCTAATAAGTGCACCCACATTACCATTTCATGCTATTCATTGGAATTTGGTTTGGGTATAATAAGAAGCTAAATAATGATGGAATATCCTATGTATCATGTCTATCTTTCTTAACATCTTCACAACCTTAGTATATGTGGTTCATTTATTGTGGTCATATATGTCATATGAACCATGCATTTGAGGCTAGGGAGAACCTCCTTGGTAGATGGGATAGTTCAAATCAAAAGCACGACTGTTAAAATCATCAAATAATGAAGTCCAACTCCAAAATGGTCACAACCAAGTATGCTGCTAAGGAACCAAAAGTAGCAAGAAAATTCAAAATAAAAACCCAAAGGTGGAAGAAAAAGGAGAACAGAGCCTAATTTTTACATCTAAAAATGTTCAGATGAAAAACTTCATTGCTTCTGTTTATGTGGATCACAAAAGTATTAATTCTTAGCAATCACATTCACATTAGGTGGTAGATCCTCTAGTGAATGGAAACAAACATGTCAAGGAACTGCATTCTGATGTGAAATTGCAAATTAAATTAGGTCAAGTTGCTGATACAATGTTAGTGAATTATCAATAGATATACATTAGTTTTAGCTGAATACTTAAAATCATTATTTCCTAGAATATATATAGGGGCTTGAAGAACTACAAAGTTCTATGTCCTGTCTAGTTTTATACTTTCAAGAAACCTTAAACGATCTTAGCATCCAAAGTAAGAAAACCACAAAATCCATGCACTCAATGTACACATTTATTTGAAGTCTAAAACTGTTACTTATTTTGTTGAAAATGCTAAAGGAATGCAGTAATTGTCAATGTTATTTTCCTATCCACCGTAATTGTCATTATCATTACAACTTTCCTAGGCAATGGTATAGGATGTGATATTTATGATTTGTTAAACATTTCACTTTGCATTTGATATCTTTGATATAATTTTTAATAAATAAAATAGTAAATTTTTTTTTTTTAAATTTAGAAGAAGAAAGCAACATGCTACAAGACCTAAATATTGACCATGTCTAAATACCTGTTCACAAAGCCTAAATTTTATAAACACTTGCAATGTTCAAAATGAGTTCCTGACAAACTAAGTGTGCTTATATTACATACTTCCAAAACCAGATAACTAAGTTGAATTAAATTTTAGCATATCTGCAACAAACTCTTACATGGATTCAAGTTCATTGATGGGGTAGTGGTTAAGAAAATATTGTGAAACTAGACATGCTTGCCTGGAAAATCATTTGAAGGCAATGATATCCGCCATGAGACCATGTGAAATCCCAAAAGAAAAAATGAGACAACCACTTGAGAGAAAATTTTAATGAAAACCACTGATCATATCAATTGCTACTAACTAGGATATAGAATAAATATTTTGATGCTCTACTCCATTGTCTTTGGACAAGCATTTCTATTAAAATTACTCTGTTTTTCCATTATTCCTACCTGGAAATAGTAGAAATCCACAATCAGGTTGTAAGAATTTAAAAAAGTATGAATCTATTTGAACACCACCCATTTCTTTACAGGATTAAAAGAAACTAACCTTTAAAATATTTTAATATATCCCACAAAAATCTATTGACACATTTGTGAACTCAATTGACAACAAGTACATAACAGTTTAAAAGTTTTCACCAAAGTTACTCCAATGGCATAAAATAGAAAATCAAATATCAAGAGAAAATACCATCACCTTTTTCTGTCAAGAGGAATCCATAACACAGACCTATCAATCAATGTAGGTAAAGGAATGGTTGAGAGGACGGTGCATAGTTATGAAAAGTGACAGGGGTACTATAATGCCATTCTAAAGGGAAAAAAATTAGAGGAGAGTTTCTTCAAATGATAATGCATTATGAAAGGTTAATTAGGTATTCTTAGTAAAAAAAGGTCATTTACTATGCATTTGTTTATCCTATGTTCTATGTTGTATAAAACCTTAATTATTTTATCCAAAAATTTTGATACAAACCTTCATGCCAATTTTATCAACCCTAAACCCCTAAAATTTCAATATTTGGAGAATTCCTGAAAGCCATCTAATCTGAAAATCACTTGCATTAATAGAAAAAACAACCAAATCTGGCATAAACCCTCTAACTACAAAATTTATACTCCTGCACTAACACTTCACTGAAAATGTCCTTAACTTCACATTAATTTTTCCACAAAATGGAGATCCAAGGTCATTCATGCAAACAAAATAAAACTGTAAACTGCTTCACCTAAGGTTATGTCAAGCAAAAGCTAAATCAGGAAAAAAATGGAGACGATTCTAACCTAACACTATGGATGCCAGCATAATATTTCAATTTTCAATTTGTGGTTGAAGTCATAGATAGCATATGGAGACGAGGTGTTGAGAAGTAGAAGGGGGATGCCATTTGATTAGAGTAAGAAGACATCCAATGGTTGGCAAAAGGAAGAAGAGGCCCTACATAACCTATTCAAAAAAGAGGCATGACTTGGGTTAGATTTCTCAGAGATTATTGAATGGCTCAGCATAATATGTGCACCCACATTACCATTTCATGCTATTCATTGGCATTTGGTTTGGGTATAATAAGAAGCTAAAGAATGATGGAATATCCCATGTATCATGTCTATCTTTCTTAACATCATCGCAACCTTAGTATATGTGGTTCCTTGCTTGTGTTTTGATATGTGATACGACCCATGTATTTGAGGCTAGGGAGAACCTCCTTGGTAGATGGGATAGTTCAAATAAGAAGCATGACTGTTAAATTCATCCCATAATGAAGTCCAAGTCCAAAATGGTCACGATCAAGTATGTTGCTAAGGAACCAAAAGTAGCAAGAAAATTCAAAATAAAAACCCAACGGTGGAAGAAAAAGGAGAACGGAGCCTAATTTTTACATCTCAAAATGTTCAAAAGAAAAAATTCATTTCTTCTATTTATGTGGATCACAAAAGTATTAATTCTTAGCAATCCCATTAAAATCAGGTGCTAGATCCTCCAGTGAACGGAAACAAACATGTCAAGGAACTACATTCTGATGTGAAATTACAAATTAAAATAAGTCAAATTGTTTATACAATGTTACTGCATTATCAATAGATATACATTAGTTTTAACTGAATACTTAAAATCATTATTTCCTAGAATATCTTTAGGGGCTTGAAGAACTACAAAGTTCTATGTCCTGTCTAGTTTTATACTCTCAAGAAACCTTAAACAATCTTAGCATCCAAAGTAAGAAAACCACAAAATCCATGCACTCAACATACACATTTATTTGAAGTCTAAAACTGTTACTTTTTTGTTAAAAATGCTGAAGGAATGTAGTAATTATCAATGCTATTTGCCTATCCATCGAAATTCTCATTATAGTTACAAATTTTCTAGGTAATGGTATAGGATGTGATATTTATGATTTGTTAAACATTTAAATTTGTATTTGATATATTTGATATAATTTTTAATGAATAAAACAATAATTTTTTTTTTTAAAATTCATAAGAAAGCAACATGCTACAGGACCTAAATATTGACCATGTCTAAATACCTGTTCACAAGGCCTGAATTCTATAAACACTTGCGATGTTGGCAATGAGTTCCTGGAAAACTAAGTGTGCTCATATTACATGCTTCCAAAACCAGATAACTAATTTGAATTAAATTTTGGCATAGTTGCAACAAACTATTACATGGATTCAAGTTCATTGATGGGGTAGTGGTTAAGAATATATTGTGAAACCAGACATGCTTGTCTGGAAATTCATTTGAAGGAAATGATGTCCACCATGAGATCATGTGAAATCCCATAAGAAAAAAGGAGACAACCACTTGAGAGAAAATTTTAATGGAAACCATTGATCATATCAAATGCTACTAACTGGGAAACCACTTATCATCACTCGTTTGTGAGAGCAATATTATTAGAAATTTATTTAAAAGAAATCCAAAATAGTAGTGAAGAATAAAAAATAACAAAAATTATGCATTAACATTTTTCTTGTATGTGTATTTGTACAACAACAATGAGTTTTACCTATTGGGAAGAAGAATTCCCATGAAAACCATCATTGACGTGCGTATCGTGTGGCTGTTGATCCATACTATAGCCTTGTATTTCAAAAAAAATCATTGAGACATGTTAAAACATATGTGTTCTTATTCTCAGCTATGTTGAATAATAGACAATTATCAAAATGCTTCAATTAAAAGAAGAGATAGTTTTTTTATTTTTTAAACAATTTTAAATGGTGCATAGTGAGTACCACCTCATCCATGATAGTGGTTTTTTGTGTATCTATGTGATTCAGATTGTAATCGATAAGCAGCTCTTCACCTCCACATATTGATTTGATCGCACATACAAATACGTGATTTCCCTTGTGCACCTTGAATATGCAATTGGGTTGCTTCTTAGTTGACACAGGTCATGTACTGTTTATAAAATCTAAAATATTCCCTGATGCTTTTGGCCTTCTGTCAACGTATATATCTACTATTTTACTTTGTTCACTGACTTTTTTTGTATATAATTTTTCGTGAGTGCATACCTACACATACCCTTTTTTATATCTAACAATCTACATCCAACTACTTTAATCATAACAAGGTCTGACATACTCCATCAATTCGATAGATTTTTTGTAAGAGACCTTTATGCCATCCATGGAAAATAGGCCCAAACCATGTAATGAAGACGGTGCTATGCAATATATCTTCTCTCTAACAAAAAAATCAATGTTTATTGAAGGAAGTTCATCGAGGATCCATTGTTTATGTTGATGTTTGTACCTACAAGGCACCTCAGAGTTTCTTGTGCTGTCATCATCATAAGAACATGACCCTCCTTGAGAAAGGAAAAATTCCATGCATTTATTGAATTTTTTTCTGATATTTTGACCTCGAGCCGATCTCCTTGATTTAGACATACTAAATGTCTCACTTTCTTCTTCCATTCCTACATTTTCCTCACTCGAGGAAGAAAAATCTAACAAGTACCTATTCACTGCTATTGTGTATATGGAGTTTCCTAATATTAACATTTCTAGCAAGCTCAAAACCGTAAACAAGGCACATGCTTCAACTAGATTATTGGTCCCATTGGGTAAAGAAATACATTTAAATGCTAAAAATATACCCTACTGTAAAGTGATCTAATTTTCATGGTGAGATCCAATTTTTTATTTTCATTTGTGGAAACACATCTTGGTTACAGATCGATTCCAATGAAGTTGAGTTTTGATGACTCTAAAATTGACTAAGTACAAAAGAAGAGTTACAAAGGTATTTTGGGAATCGAAGATAGAGATTGATGAATTTGGGCAAGAAAGCTAAGAGGAAGATAATATGAGGTATATGTGACCTCCACCTAAGATAAATTTTGTTTTTGTAAATTTTACAACAAGTTAGAGAGATTTGAAGACATATAGACAGCAACAGAGCAGTTGGACATAAGCGATGATTCAGAGAGTATGACATGGACTCTAGGAAACAGGAGTTTGATTATGGTTGTTGATAACCTACACTTTTATTATGTAAGATCACCGACTT
>MU226395.1:787290-840709 GCA_018584345.1 Thuja plicata | reverse complement strand
GGGGAGTACCACATAGTGAATATCAACAACAAAACAAATAAAGAGAGAATAAACACTTCACATAATGCCTTGAAGGTAATAGCAATGATGCCCTGGCCCTCAAAGCTCATAGGTCATCAAGCATTCCAAATGCAAAGATGTAAACAATGCCAACATTAAAAAGTGAGCTCATAAACAATGTATGATGCCCTAGGTTGCAGCTCGCAAGCCATCAAGACATTTCCTCATGAAATGATCCTAAACAGGGAGTACCACATAGTGAATATCAACAACAAAACAAATAAAGACAGATAAAACACTTCACAAAATTCCTTGAAGGTAATAGCAACAATTCCCTAGCTCTCAAAGCTCGTGGGTCATCAAGCATTCCAAATGCAAAGATGTAAACAATGCCAGTATTAACTAGTGAGCTCGTAAACAATGCATGATGCCCTAGCCTGCAGCCCGCAAGACATCAAGACATTTCCTAACAAAGTTATCATAAACGGGGAGTACCACATAGTGAATATCAATAGAAAAACAAATAAAGAGAGATCAAACACTTTACATAATGTCTTGAAGGTAATAGCAATGATTCCCTAGCTCTCAAAGCTCACGGGTCATCAAGCATTCCAAATACAAAGATGTAAACAATGCCAGTATTAACATTCATATTATGTCATTAAATCAAAAAATGCCATCAAAATGAAATTGAGTACGTTAATGAGAAGATAAAGCTTGAATTCCTACCTCAAGTCATGCTGCCATATGCCAAGCGATGAATCAAGCTCAAGCTTCACAATAGAAGAGTCCTTGTTGCGCACGTAGCTCGATCTTGAAAATTAGAAATGAGCCTTTCTTTTTCTTTTTTTTTGTTTATAATCACGCTGGTGTCACAATTACGATGGTACCATTGCTATTATGTCAACATCGGGGGCTCTTGGAAAAAACACAAAAATCACACACAAATGGTAGTGTCATCACAAATTGGCGTCAAAATTTGACCCCAAATGTTGTAGTGAGGTCACCAAAATAGTCAAGCACAGTGATCACCAAAATTAGTGAACACCAATAGCACTATTACCTATATACAGTTCAAAGAGTGAACTAAGAGAACAATCTATAGAGTAAATTGAGCACCAGTCTACTGAGAGATAGTTTTATTGCTGAGAAAAGTGGATCTGAGATACACGTCAGCTAAAGTACTTTAGTTTTAAATTAGCTTTATGCTTAGCTGGAAAACCTTTTCTTGGGGATTAATAAAAGCATCAGTAATAGTTTTAATACTTTTAAAAGCATAAGTAACTTTTTTCTAGTCTCTAACGATTGTAGAAAATAGAAGAAATCCTTCAAGAAGGTGGACTTAACAGTCTTATTGTAAATATCTTAACTGAGTGCACACATACATTATGTTGCTAAAATCTCTTAACCAAGTAGACTTAAAAGGTCTAACATGTTACTCCTAATAAGGTAAGATCATCAAAAGGGATCACACTTGTAGCCTTAACCGACACCTTCCATTATGCAGATAGTGAAGCTTTGTGAGTTTCATCCCCAATGTATTTTTTACCTTCTAACAGGGGTTTTCTTTATTACCAATTTGTGTGTCATATGTAACTAAGTTTCATTAATGTTTTATATGATTGTTTACGTGCACTTACATTTATGCTATGATATTACATGCATAAGGTAGAAAAGAAATATGGTCGGTAATGCAAGAAAATATTATTAAGGTTAATTGATTAAATTTTTAATGGTACTGACTCACCCCTCCCCTCTCTGTACACACCCTTCCATTATTCCAAGAATTGGTATCATAGCTAGATCTCTTATTTGGAAAAGTTTAAATCACTTGAGAGAAAAGATCATACAATGGAAAGGTATAAGCTTGATAAAAATATTGAGAATCAGAAGTTGGAGATATAGATTTTCTTTGAGAAATACAAAGAAAAAAGAAACAAGATGAAAGAATCATTGGCTAAAAGAAAAGTCATGGTATCTCGCTACAATGACACTGACTATCATGAAGAAGAGATACCTTATTTATTTGATTCATCAGGATCTAGATCTAGTAATACATCTAGCACATCTAAAGTTAGCATTACAAGTCTGAATGAAATCAATCAACATTTGACTGAACAAGTAAAGGTATTGCAGATCGGTCAAGAGAAACAAATGGTAAGAATGATTGATGTTATGAATAATGCAAGACAAGATGAACAAAAATGAAGATTAGCTATTGATGACAAGAGGAAGATCATTGAGAAGTTACAAGAGAAAGAATTTGAGATACAAAGACTTATTGAACATCACATTGAGTTCACAAATCAAATAGTTCTTATGAGTCATGAGGCCAACTGAGTGAACATGGAACTTAATGGGAAATTGGAAGCTATTGGTGAACTAAGAGAAGAAAATTATAAAATAAAGCATGAAGTGAGGATTCAACAAGAACATAATGATATGATCAAGAAAGCTGAAGATAACACAAAAGGAATGGATGAATTTCTGAATGGACAGAGAAGACTCGACAACAATACTGGTTTAGGGTATACCGAGCATGGAGAATCATCTAACTAAGCTGATCAAAGGGATATTTACAAAAATCCAAGAGCAAAGAAGTAGTCATGCAATCACTCTTGAAAATCAGGCCACACATCAAATGTCTATAGGAGTAAAACAAAAGGTATTCCTATATCTACTTCTACATTCATAGGTAATTGTTGTAATTGTAAAAAGCATGGACACAAAGCACATGAATGAAAATCTAAGGTGAAAATACCCAAGAAGGAATCCTACATGGAAAAATGTTGTCCTACTTGAAAAATGCATGGCCACACATCTCATGAATGCAGGAAAAAGAAAAAGCAAGTGTGGAAACCCAAAAAGCAAGAAAATGCTTATAAACTAAGAAGAGTTAGTAACTCATATGTTTGGGATTACAACACATGGGTAAATTGCATAGCATGTGGTAGATATGGAAACATAGCTACAAACTACATGAGGAAATGGATACAAAGATTGAGGAACTGGAATAACTCTGGAATGGCATGCTTGCACTGTCATAAGGTCGGTCACCTAAGCAAGGACTGTAGAGACCGAGTGATAGAGTCAAGCTCTTTTGAAAATGGAAACACTATTGAAGATATCAGAAGAATGAGAAATCAAATGTTGAGAAAAGCTTCAATCAGTGATAATGCTGGACCAAGCACTATAGTTTGTGACACCTCATCAAATGGATCTGGTGATTTCACCACCCCCACCTAAGCAAAACAAGTATGGAACTACACTCTACAAAGTTATATTTTACATCAGTTCCAATATTCATTGATAATATGCCAAATTAGCATGAATGGAGATGCACTATGGTATTACTTGTTATAATTTTGTGAATCTAATCTCATCGGTCAATACATACTGAGCGTCGTTGGTGTACATATGAAACAACCAAGTTGTCAATATAAACCAAGCATCGTCGGTAAACATGTGAAAGACAATCAAGTCTTCGCTACATACCGAGCACCGTTGGTGAACATGTGAAAAATATAACTAAGTTTTCACTTACCCCAAGCATTGTATACTCACCGAGGATGAAGAATTTGGTATGATACCTGAGCATATTTGTTTCATTGACCGAGTGGTAGTTGAAGAATTCAATGCACTACTTAGGTTATTTTCTATAAATAGGGAAACAAAGAGCTCATTCATTCACCAAGAAAAAAAGAGAAAACAAAAGAGAGAAGACAAGAGGCTAAGAGAGACAAGATTAAAAAATGATTCACAATAGATTCAAAGGCTACTCTGAAAGATTTCAACTATCCACAACAAAGATCACATGAGTATATAGAATCACCGAGATAATAGTCTATTTACAAGAAGCCCTAAATATTTCACAAACAATGGAAACTACCTTGCGAGTCTCAAAGATCAAGAACACAAAGGACAAAAAGATCAACCTGATTAAGAACATAACCTGTGAGGAGTCTAATTATAAGTTTTTCCCTAAGGTTGCTTCTCAAACTGATGATAAGGGATAGTTTTCAAGTATACCTCCTAGGTTGTTTCTAGTTGAAGATATCCATGCATACATCCACTGCAAGGTTGGAGAGCTTGGAGATCTTAAGATTGAAAAAGCTTACCATAAGATATGCAATGGTGGAAACCTGAAAGATGAACAGAAGCACATTGAGGTGAAAGGGTTAAAAAATGCCCTACTGTTCCTGAGAGAGTTCAAGACCAAAAGGATACTCATTGTACTTAGTCAGGTACATGATAGAAAAATGTGGTTCGATGAACTAGAGTCGATCACAAAGGATGTGATTCATGCTGTAACAGTTTATCCAATAACCGACAAGGCTAAATCCCTAACCACCATCCATGCATCAAGATCGAAAAAAATAACTAAGGTAGAATGAGATGAAAGAGGATTGAAATTTAATACAATCATCGACCCTGAAATAAAGTTTGGTGCATGTGATTAGGTACAAAATATTCCAAGCTAGCAGAATGAACAACATAGCATATGGATCAGTTGACACTGCTTATAAGATTGTGAAGAAGGGACTTCAACTAGAATTATTTGAGCTACTACTGAAGAAATTAGAAGAAGACATGAAGATTATTAGATCAGCTAGATATAATTCATGTAAATTCGGTTCCCTCCTTATGTTCACATTCTTATTTTTCATAATTTATTCCCTTCTTTTGGTAATGTCACTTAGGACACAACCCGACCAATAACTACACAGATTAGTGAGTTTATTAAGTCACTAGGGGATAACTTCACATCTATATTGGATGCATACTTCACCAATTTCAAGGATAGAATGTAGAAGAGAATGAGAATCCCTACACAACTGGTTGAACAATACAAAGATGACATATGTTTCATACTGTACACCGATACAACTCTTATCAAACCAGCTATACCAAGAACAACATGGTTACCACCATTGGACTATGAGATGAACATTGATCAGGATACAAAGGCTATTGAAGCATTACTAAATGAACCAGTGGACAAATCATTGAGTAGATTTGGCACATATGAGGAAGAGAGGTCTAGAATCAAGAATGGCTTAGTAGTGAAGAAGATAGACCAAAAGAAGACAAAAATAATAAATGCTCTTCAAAAGAAACTTTTGGTAAATGATGAAGAGTTGGAACAAGATGTCACCGAGGGATAGTCACCTATCATTGAAGGTAAAGAGATAAGTGATTCTGAGTCTGCTAAATCATATGCACCACCAGCCAAGAAAACAAGAACTACTGAAGTGACGGCTGCATCAAGAACTAGGAGTAAGACTAAAAAAGACACAGACTCACCACTAGTAACAAAAGGTACTATGAGGACTTATTAGAAAAGAAAGCCTCAAACCAGGCAATCAGCACTGAGGAAAAGAAAGAGATATATAAGAGAAAAATAAGAAAAGGATGATACTGCCAGGGATGAAAGAGAACAAAGGATAAAAGAAGAAAAGGCCAAGATACCAAAGATAATTGATGAAGTTGCAGAGTCAATCATCAACATAGGTATCTTATCACATCACAAGATTAGACAATGGCTAACCTTGTCTCCCAAGAGTTAGAATAAGATAGAAGAGGCCATAATTAAGGAAATGGTTGCATATAAGTATGTACCTATACAATTCAACAAGAATATTCTACAAGAGCTCAATGAAAAAATATCAGCAAGATGGACATATGCCTTACACATAGAAAAAATAAATGAGGGAAAGATCCCTAGTTACATTCATGCCACCCGAGTCAACAGATGAAGAAATTGATTCAATAATGAAGGAGCATGCAAAGAAATTTTCTACAAATATGAGAGAATACAAAGTACTATGGGGAAGATTAGAAGACATTGACAAAGAAATCAATGAGATTTAGAATTAAATATTCAATCCACCCGAGAATGTAGTAGCTCTAACTGAGACACCTCACATTCAGGAAAAGGAGGCCACACAGATCCTTGAGCACATTTTCATCAATGGCACTGAGGATGTCACTCTAGTTTATTTGACAACAGTGGCAAGTAAGGCCATGTATGATGTACCTCAGATATTACAATCATTAGGGGATACACCATATATCATAGTAAATGATATAACTCATATTGATTCTAATGATGATCCCAAGAATGATGAAGATGTAAATGTTGCCACTAAGAAAACAAAGGAAAAGGAGACAATAGATGTTGCACAGGAAAATGTACCAGGTCACATGCCTTTATTGATACAAGCTATCAATATACTCACTAAAGAAAAGGAGAAAAAACCTGATCCTGATGCAAACATACCTAAAGAAAAAGGTGATGAACATGGGGAGCATAATGATACAAATGAAGAGAAGAAAGAAACAAGTGGAGAGGATAAACCAAGTGATGCCACTACCAATAACACCATAGAGGTAAACAAGGCTACAGATAAAGACAAGGTGGATATAGAGACATCTACAACTGACCAACAGGTTCATACCGAGCAGCATACCAAAGGAACCAAACCTCCTAGTAAATCACCAAAAAATAAATAGAGAAGGCACTTGCTATCATACTCCAACTATGAACACCATACTGAAGAAGAAGAAGAAGAGTAAAGCACTAGTCACACTTGATGAAATAATAGATATAGCTGACTGTGATCCAAGAACACTAGATCCTGAGTCACTGACCCAGGAGAGAGAACTATGCAAAAGGAAGGCAATATAGGACATGCTCAAGAGAACACAAAAATTCACAAGTCCTAGATACTACAAAGGGAATACTATTGCAAATAGTACCTGACACTCAAATTGATCAAAATGTACCAATACTTGATCACCTAGCAGTTCTGACCGAGGCCATAACATCACAAAATGTAGAAGCTAACAAGGTCATTGAGGAATGTGCAGAAGAGAAGTGTCACTACAGGCTCACAAAGAATACCAGCTAAGAAGTGATAGAAAACAACTAAATCTTTCTGAGCTAGTAACTACATTGAAACCAATAATATCAAAAGTAGTTAACTTAGTTCAAAATTTGTGCACACTAGAGAATTTCACTACCGAGCATAGTGAAAAGATATCTAAAATAGATTAAGATCTTAAAGCTAGTGCACAAAGTCTCACAACCAAGGAAAATGCATTCCAATTGCATTATGAGAAGATTGTAGAATCAAAATGGTTGAGACTTGAGATAAAAAAGGCTGAAATCAAAATAAGAGATGAGGTAACCGAGCTCCAAGCTATGTTACTACTGAATCTCACATTGCTATTGAAACACATGACTTTGACAAAGACATTAATTGCCACCCCAGAGGTGTCAGTCACTGAGAGTATCTATGACATGCACGCTAGAATCAATTTGGAGGATATGACCTTTGAGCACCTCAAGGAGAAATGGGAGAAGCAGGTGAAAGACATTCAAAATTCCCATGCCCACATATTTGACAAGCTGTAAGTACTACACCTTTGTCATTATTTTCAAAAAGGGGGAAAATATATGTATACATTAAAAAGGGGAAAATATATATACCTTACAAAGAAGGACAACATGTAAAAGGACAAATAGGGAAATACACAAAGGAGGAAACTGATAACATGTAACTGATTAAACGTTTGATAATGTTAAGTTGAAGATAACGCAAGGCATTAAATCAGTTAATGATTTGTATTTTCATTGATGTCAACTTGATATCATCTGTACGGTCATGTATAAAATGCCAAAGACTTCATAGAATCAATGGAACAAAGGTTATGCTTTCAGCAATGCATAATATTAAAGTATTCACTAAGCGACAGATAACACCGACAGAGTGCACACCATCGATAAAGGCAAAGAAGAAAAGTCCCAGTGATACTCTACAAGAAGAAGACAATGTTGCTTGACGAAGAAAAACCATAGGATTCCCAACAAGTTGAAAGTAGATTTTCCCGATGGACAAAGATCCCAAAGCTAACTGGAATTCACACTGACAAAACTGATAGTTGTAACCGATGACTAACTGAAGAGTTGACTGACGGAACATTAAAGAGTTTAGAAAATGACAAAATATCTAGCTGGCAAGAGCTAAAGATAGACTTAACTAGTTTTTTTCTTAGTTTTATTCGACCAGAGTTAAGTGTTGATTTAAAGAAGATTTGTAAAGTTGGCATAATGATAACTACAAGATAAATCAGGAGTTATGCTTTAAATCAAATTGGCTGGATTGTTTTTCACGCCAAGAATCAAGAATCAAGAATCAAGAATAAAAAACTAGTGAATATCATGTCTATATAAGAGACAAGTTTAATTCATTTTCATATCGCATGAAAAGGGATTAAGGGGAGTGAATAGAAAGAGGATGCTAAAAAGAAACTGATGAAGAACAACTTCATGCAGTACCGATCAATCAAGATGAAGTAGTGCTAAGGAATTTTGCAGACTTCAATGAACAGTGAATACAGTATCACAGAGAAGAAAATATGGAGCACAAAAGAATTGAATTGATACATTGACTAGAGAGGTAATGTACTTAAATAGATCTGAAAATCTGCAATTCAAGTTGCATTAGAAACAGGGCATTTTATTTTATTTTAACCATTGAAGCATCAAGTCTCTTAACAAAGTAGGACTTAATAGTCTTCTATATATTGAGGTACATCCCAAGTAGTGCCAAAAAGGTTGATTCATGAAAGTAGCATTGGATATGCCCGATGCCTATTGACAGCCTAAGAGAGAGGCTGATTCAAGGATGGTAGCATTAGATACCCGATACTAAGTGACAACCTATATTTGTAAAATCCTCTAACAAGGTCACACCTGATAGTGTGTTTGTAACCTTTAGCATGGTTGGCTCTTAACAGGGCTCACTTCAGAAGAGTGAAAATTTGGGGTACCGGTCCCAGTAGTTTTTTCCCTTGACAAGGTTTCCATGTTATAAATTTGTGTTATGTGTGTATGATTCATTTCTTTATTGTTTTGTATCTGACATAGTTAACACTGGATTTATTAGTATACTCTACATATTTACTGTATTTCAGTAAATAGTTATACTACTTATTGGTAATCAAGGAGAATAAGGACAGACAAGGTAAAACGACAGACAATTAATCATTATAAGTATTTCATGGCATGCATCTTGTAGGGACATAATAATCTGAGGTTTATTTGATTGGTGGTTGGATTAAGGATAAGAATTTGAGGCCACTGATTCACCCCCCCCCCCTCAGTTATTACTAAAAATTGGTATCAGAGCTTGTGTGCTTAGAAGGGAGGTTTCAAGACCTAAGTCAAAGATCACAAGATGAACAGACGAGATGTGCCCAAGTTGAATAAAGATAATTTTTCTTCATGGCAAAGTAGGATAAGACTCCACTTATCAGGTAATGGTAATGATATTACTCAATTCCTTGAAACTGAATATGTGTTGCCCACTGGAGCACTAGCAATTGAACAAATGAGATATAAGCATGAACATAATGGCATGATGATAGAGCTTGCTTCCTCACTCTTCAATGCTGAATTTGAAGATGTCAAAGAATGCAAAACTGCAAAGCAGATATGGGACAAATTAAAACTTGTACATGGTGGTGATAAAAATGTTTTAAGAGCCAAGGCTAAAAGCCTTAGAGGAAAGTTTGATGATCTCAAAATGAAAGAAGGAGAAAACATCACTCAGTATAGTACAAGAATTAAAGAGGTAGTCAATGCTATCCAAGGAGTTGGAGGTGTATTGGAAGAAGATAAAGTGGTAAGTAAAATTCTAAGAACCTTACTGCCTACTTATGCTATTAGAGTATCTACCATTCAAGAAATGAGAGTAGTAGAAAATAGAAATGTTACTCTAGATAGTTTAATTGGAAGACTGATTTCATTTGAGATGAATAACTTCGATAATAGTGTCTTACCAAACATAGAGTTTGCATTCAAAACTTCTATGAGAATAAGTAAATCAAGTCACAAAAACACTATGAGAAAAGATAGTGACAGTGAAAATAAAGCAGATGATCTTGATGAAATAGAAGCACTTATGGCCAGAAGAATGAAGAGAGGGAAAAGGTAAATACAAAGGTAAATTACTACTTGTTTGTTTTAATTTCAAAGAGATTGGACATTTTGCTGCAAGATGTACTAACAGAAGAAAAGATGATAGAAGTAATGACAAATCTTTTGAGAAGAAGTCTGACAAAGGTGATTACAGAAGCTACCAACAACCAGAAAGAAGAGATACCGGCCGAGACTATAAGGACAAAGGAAAGAAGGTCAGCTACCTAGCAGAATGCAAGGATGATGATACTAACACCGAATCTGATGAAGACATCGAGATGGTGTTTGTGGATGTAAAGGATGATTCAGATGATGATGAAGAAAGGTATGTAGAAATAACTCTCATAGCTAAAATGAGAAAAAATGATGTTTGGATCATAGATAGTGGCTGCACTCATCATATGACCAGTGATAAGAAATTTTTTAAGAATTTTGAATACTACAAGGGTGGATCAGTAAGAATGGGAAACAACACACCTTGTCCAGTTGAAGGTAGAGGAACAATAATGTTGAATAACCAGATAAAGTGTGAGAATGCTTATTGGGTAAATGGACTAAATTATAATCTATTGAGTGTTTCTTAGTTGAATAACTCAGGTCACAAAGTAGCATTTGAAAAAAAAAGGCAAAGATCTTCAACAAATCTAGAAATCTGATTGGTACCGGTGAGTAGACAAAAGGTAACTTATTCTATCTAAATGATACTGACTCCACTTTTTTCATTGCTACAAATGAAGACATATGGTTATGGCACAAAAGACTGTGTCATGTGAACTTTGACAACATGATGAAAATTAGCAAAAAGAGAAATGTCAGAGGCTTACCGACAATGATTAAGCCCGACAACATCATGTGTAAAAACTGTCAAAAAGGTAAAATGACAAAGTCTAGTTTCAAAAGAAAAACCGACACATCTGATGAAATTCTAGAATTAGTCCATACTGATTTATGTAGACCCATGAGGAAAAAAAGTTATTATGGAGATAGATACTTTATTCTCTTTGTTGATGATTACTCTAGAATGATGACAGTTATGTTTCTAAAAGATAAATCTAAAGCATTCAACATGTTTAAATGGTATAAGGCCATGGTAGAAAAACAAAGTGGTAAGGATCTAAAATGTTTAAGATCAAATAGAGGAGGTGATTTTATATCAGATGAATTCACTAACTTTTGTAATGAGCATGGTATAAAAAGACAGGTTTCTGCACCAAGAATGCCACAACAAAATGGGATTGTTGAGAGAAGGAACATATCAATAATTGATTGTGCTAGAACACTGATGATAGAAAAAGGCATCAGCCAAATATTCTAGAGGGAAGCTTTCAGTATTGCTGTTTACACACTAAACAAAGTACAATTGAAGAAAGACACCAAGAAGACACCTTATGAGCTATGGTATGGATACACACCCAATGTGAGTTATTTCAAAATTTTTGGTAGTCAATGATATATCTTAAAAGATGATAGAAATGGAAAACTTGAGTCTAAGAGTGAAGAAGGAATTTTTCTAGGGTATTCTACAAAGAGAAAGGCTTACAAATGTCTAAACAAAGCCTCTAACAAAATTATTGAAAGTGCAAATATAAAAATAGATGAATTTGTAGAGAAGAATGAACAAGAAAGCACTAAAGAACCAAAGGACTACAATAAGTTCACTTACAAAAAGGAACCTGACACTCTACCCTACAAACAATATAGAGGCCCTGAGCTACAAATCATTGCTCCCAAGCATCAGGCTACAAATACCGACGGTTAGGATAATGTTCAAGATAATGTGCAATGTGATGAAGAACAAAATGAAGATTAAAATAATGATCAAGCTGATAGACAAAGAACTATTCCTGTACTTGTAAGATATGCAAGAAGGAACCATCTAGAGGTCCAGATCATAGGAGATAAGAAAGCTGGTACAAGAACAAGAAGTATGTCTTTAAACTCAAATTGTTTAATTTGTGAGTTTGAGGCAAAATATGTCAATGCTACACTAGATAATGAGGAATGGATAAGTGATATGAATGATGAGATTGAGCAGATTGAGAATAAAAAAACATGGTCACTTGTGCCAAACCTAGATGACAAGAATGTCATTGGTACAAAATGGATATTCAGGAATAAGATGAATGAGAATGGAGAAGTCACAAGGAACAAAGCAAGGCTAGTATGCAAAGGGTCTGCACAAGAGGAAGGTATAGACTATGGAGAGACCTTTGCACCTATTTCTAGGCTAGAAGGAGTAAGAATATTACTTGCTTATGCTGCATTCAAAGGATTCAAGGTATACCAAATGGATGTCAAGTCAGCATTCCTAAATGGAATACTTGAAGAAGAAGTATACATTGAACAACCAGAAGGGTTTGTTGATCCAGACAAGATGGACATGGTATGTAGACTTCACAAAGCCTTGTATGGATTGAAACAAGCTCCAAGAGCCTGGTATGAATGACTTCATTCCTATCTAATAAGTATTGGATTTGTACGGACCAGTGAAAATAGTAATCTTTATTTAAAGGAAGATACTGATTCTAACACCTTGAATGCTGAAATATTTGTTGATGACATCATATTTGGAGGCAATGATATGCTATGCAAATCATTTGCTGATGAGATGAGAACAAAGTTTGAGATGTCTATGTTTGGAGAGATCAAGTTCTTTCTTGGTCTATAGATCATTCAACAAAGTGAAGGTATTTCATTAAAAAGTCCAAATACATCAAAGAGGTCCTAAAAATATTGAAGATGGAAGATTCCAAACCAGTTGGAACACGGATGGCTACCGGATGTAAGTTAACAATAGAATACAGGACAACAGAGGTAAATCAGACCTTGTACAGATTAATGATTGGAAAACTCATGTATGTTGTACACACTAGACCAGATATTGCACATGCAGTGGGAATTATTGCTAGATTTTCTGCTAACCCCAGGGAATCACATATGACTGTTGTAAAAATAATTCTAAGATATCTGATGAATAATGAGGAATTTGGCTTGTGGTATAGAAGAGAAGGCAAATTTGAACTTAAGGTGTTTACCGATGCTAATTGGGCTAGAAATATTGATGAATGGAAGAGCACAATTGGAGGAGCATTCTTTATGGGTGACTGACTTGTCACATGGATTAGCAAGAAGCAGGATTGCATCTCACAATCTACTGTAGAAGCAAAATATGTTGCTGCTACTGTAAATTGCTCAAATATTGCATGGATCAAACAGTTGCTGGAAGGTATGCATATGAAGATATTAGAACCAGTGACTATCTATTGTGATAACGCCAGTGCAATAAATATTTCCAAGAATCCAGTCATGCATGCAAAAACTAAATACATTTCCATCAAGTATCATTACTTAAGAGAACAAGTTGAAGAAAAAGAGGTGATACTTGAGTATGTACAATCAAAAGAACAATTAGCTGATATCTTCACCAAGCCACTTCCCAAGGATACGTTTGAGTACTTGAGAAAAAGATTAGGGGTTAAACCCTTGTATACCAGTCAGTAAAATGATTGAAGGCTGCATCAACCTACATATTCTTAGAATATCATTCATGTTGATGCAAGAAAAAAGAATGAACTTCAAAGCTACAACTATATACAATAGGTATATATCATAATTGAGCACCAAAATATATTGATGTGTTGTTGATGGATAAGGAAAATTCAAGGAATATATTATGGATGGAGAGAAAAGATCACTTGACATTAATGTCAGATATCTGTAAGATATTTGTTTGGCATTGCTGTCAAAGGGAGAGAGTTTATCCATATTATCATAGTCTTCAAAAAAAGACAAAAGATTATCCATTATCAGATTACTCCAATAGGGAGAGAGTTTGTATGAAGGAGTTAATACAAAGAAAGAGTTGCTGACAAGAGAGAAAGACATCAAATGTGAAGAACAGTCAAAGGAGATATATTAACACAAGGAGAGGATGCAACACATCAGAACAAGAAACACAGAGAGATGTAAGAATCAAATCTAAGCTAAAATAGAACTTACCGGCAGTTAGACTTTTTTATCGGTTATCAAAACAAATTATTTGGTAGTTTGATGAATCTCAACAAATTGTATTTCATATTGTACTAGAAATAGTATAGTGTGATAATATAAGTTTGTTGCCATCAATGCCAAAGGGAGAGATTGATGAAATGTAACTGATTAAATGTTTGATAATGTTAAGTTGAAGATAATGTAATGCATTAAATCAGTTAATGATTTGTATTGTCATTGATGTCAACTTGATATCATCTGTACGGTCATGTATAAAATGCCAAAGACTTTAGAGAATCAATGGGACAAAGGTTATGCTTTCATAAATGCATAGAAGTCAAGTATTCACTAAGTGACAAATAACACTAATAGAGTGCACACCATCGGTAAAGGCAAAGAAGAAAAGTCACCGCGATACCTGATGAGCACAAGATAGCATTGCCCAATGAAGCAAAACCATAGGATGCCTGACAAGCTAAAAGTAGAGTTTCTTGAAGGAAAGAGATCCCAAAGCTAATTTGAAGTCACACCGATGGAATTGGTAGTTGTAACCAATGACTAATTGAAGATTTGACCAACGAAATAGAGAGTTCAAAAAATGACAAAATATCTAGCTGGCAAGAGCTAAAGATAGACTTAACTGGTTGTTTTCTTTGTTTTATTCAACTAGATTTAAGTGATTGATTTAAAGAAGATTTGTATAGATAGCATAAAGAGAACTATGAGATAAATCAGGAGTTATGCTTTAAATCAAATTGGTTGGATTGTTTTTCACGCCAAGAATCAAGAATCAAGAATCAAGAGTCAAGAATCAAGAAACAAGAAATAGTGAATATCATTTCTATATAAGAGAAAATTTTAATTAATTTTTGTATCAAATGAAAAGGGATTAAGGGGAGTGAATAGAAAGAGGATGCTAAAAAGAAACTAATGAAGAACAACTTCATGTAGTACTGATCAAACAAGCTGAAGTAGAGATAAGGAATTTTGCAGACACTGATGAATAGTGAATACAACATCACAGAGCAGAAAGTATGGAGCACAAAAGAATTGAATTGATACATTGATCAGAGAGGTAATGTACTTAAATAGATATGAAAAATTTGCAATTCAAGTTGCATTAGAAACAGGTCATTTTCTTTCAGTTTAACCATTGAAGCATCGAGTCTCTTAATAGAGCAGGACTTAACAGTATTCTATATATTGAGGTACATCCCAAGGAGTGCCAAAAAGGTTGATTCATGAAAGTAGCATTGGATATGCTTGATTCCTATTGATAGTCTAAGAGAGAGGCTGATTCAAGGATGGCAGCATTAGATGCCCAATACTAAGTGACAACCTATATGTGTAAAATCCTCTAACAAGGTCACACCTAACAGTGTGTTTGTAACCTTTAAAAGGGTTGGCTCTTAATAGGGCTCACTTTATAAGAGTGAAAATTTGGGGTACCGGTCCTAGTGGTTTTTTCCCTTAACAGGGTTTCCACGTTAAAAATTCATGTGTTATGTGTGTATGATTCATTTCTTTATTGTTTTGTATCTTACATAGTTAACACTAGATTTATCAGTATACTTTTCATATTTACTATATTTTGGTAAATAGTTATACTGCTTATCGGTAATCAAGGAGAATAAGGAAAGACAAGGTAAACAGATAGATGGTTAATCATTATAAGTATTTCATGGCATGCATCTTTTAGGGACATAATAATATGAGGTTTATTTGATTGGCGGTTAGTTTAAGGATAAGAATTTGAGGCCAATGATTCACCCCCCCTCTCATTTATTACTAACAGGAAACATGTACATACACTGTAACAAGGTATGCACATAGGGGGAGTCATTGACAAGGTAAACACTTGGTGTATATGTTACCCAAAATTTCCCATTACATGTGAATTCTAGCTACAGGTGGAGAAAAATGTGGCTCCCACAAGGGTAGAGCCTAGCTTGTAGGATCTACACATTTCCTAGTTCTACCTCATCCTCTACAAGTTTCTAATCCCTTTTTTTTACCCTAATTAATGAAAAAATGGACTAAGTGTGAGAAACCCTATGCAAATTTGATAAAAACCCTTGTTGGTCCGCGACCTTTTCTATTTTCTCACTACCTTTTCCAAGTGAATTAAGTTCTTTTAAAGTCATGTGCACATTTCAATTTGCCTTAGTCACTTAGTTGCGCAAGGGAAATGGAATATTCCATGTTGTTCAATGATTAAAAGATTGCCTTTGTTGCACAGTCTCCCAAGGAAAAGGAATATCCTCTCAGGCTATTGAGACTTAGCGCTGATCGTCCGATCGAGATCTGATCTCATGGTAGTCACTAAGTCTCTCGATGTAACCCTCAGTTAAAAAAAGGTTCAGAGTGCTCACAACTTAGTGTATTTATAATTTTAGATGTGAGCTAAGTTTGAAGATGAGTTGAGTTAGAAGCTTTTAGTTTTTAAGTCTCCAAAGGAAGTCAAAAGGTCAGCAAAGTTTATGAGATTTCGTACAGACTGTCGATGCAAATATGATCTTGTGGTTGTCACCGAGTCTCGTAAACAAATCATGGTCAAGAATAATGTTAAGAGACCAAGAGACTCCTTAGTTGCCAAGTCTCGATAAAGAACCCAAGGTAAAAGGTGAGTCAAGTTAAAAATCATGAAGTCGCCAAGTGTCGTAAGGAAATAGAATATTCTTCTAAGGATATGAGACTTAGTGTTGGTTGTCCGATCTTGTTTTGATCTAAAGGTGGTTGCGTAGTCTCCATGGAAACTCAGAGTTAAAGGAATGTTATTCTAACTCAGTGAAATAAAGCCTTTTGGGGTAACCAGAGTTAAAATAAGGTAACCCGAGTTAAAGTCAGAGTCAGCGCAAAGTAAAGAATAAACAACAAGATAGAAGATCGACGACTATGTTTTAAATGAAAGGTCAAATATTTTCTGAGAAATTGATAAGATAATATCGCACCACCTGTGATCGTTGCTTATTCAAATATTTAAAATTCAAAAAATCTAATTTCAGAGCTCATGGCGGTGGCGCAATATTTCAAGTTACATACAGAGGGACAGGTCAAGATGACTTCTCAAACTACATTTATGGAAAAATGAAAGATATTCAAAGATATATATGATCATCTCAGATATTTCTACATTGCATTAATGAGCAAAATTGATAGATTTAGGGTTTCTACATTGTTTATGCAAAATCTATTGCAAACCCTAATTTATAGATTTGGATTATTTTGTGAGCCTGCGTGTTAGAGGAACATGTATATAAATGGGTTTTCATGTTTTTTCGCTTAGAGTTTTTCTAGTTGGCGCAAGATTTTCTATGGCATCTTCTTTGCCCTCAAATCTTCACTTCTTGTAATCTTTCATTGAAATCTAGGTTCTGTATGAGATTTTTGTGGCATTTTCTCTATCCTCAAGCTTTTCTTTATCTGTATTTCTCTTACTGTGATATATATAGTTTCTTATGCTAGAGAAATCTTAGATTTACTGAGCCAACCTTTCTTTTAGTATCTTTGTGTACTATTGTGTGTGATCTGATTTAGGTTACCCCGTGGATTTTGTTCATCCCTGGCTACTTTGTCTGACTCCTGTTCCTATTTTTTGAAGTGAATGTATGTTTGTAGGTCACAGTCTATGCCTAAATTTTCTTGGGAATGTTATTGCCTAAATTTTTTTTTCTTTCCTCCAATAGCCTCTTTCCATTTTAGACCTCTCTATGAAATACTTATGCAAGCCTATTTAGAAAGATTGTGTTCTATTAGATCTGAGAACCTTCACGCTAGTTTGGTTACTATGTCATATTTCAAGTTACCTTCGGTGTATCACCTAGTAGGATAATTTTCTTTTAGTTATTTGCCTTTCAAGCTCTCTTTCTATCCCTTTTCCTTCAAGTTTAATTTTCATGTTCAAGAGCATATTAGGTGATTATCCAAGAGGAACTAGCCTAGAATCCAAAGGCTTGACTTCAATTTAGCATTGGTCCCACAACCTCAAAGTGATTCCCATGTTATACTAGATTATCAAGACCAAGAGAGCTTTAATATGGTGCAAATTTAGTGTATAACAGTTCTGGCACGCTCGATGGGACTATTACAGCAAAAGATCAGATTCAAATCTCTCCCACCTTGGTCTCCATAGTTCTAGCACATCCGGTGGGACCTAAAAGAAGTTTATTTGCAAAGCTATGCTATCTTTGATATGTTGATTGCTTTGTATTGACCTTAAGAGGTTTTCTTAAGCATATCTGGAAACTCCACTGGTTTAGAGAACAAAAAATCCATTCTTGTTCAAAAGTTTATGTGAAAGGTTGAGACAAGGAGCTCAAAGCCCTCTGAGCTCTCACAACTTCCTCTGACTAGAAGTTATTGTAGATCATCTCAAAGAGAATCCCCTACAAGGAGGGTTCAGTCTACACCACCTACTGCAGAAAGGAGACCTTTTCCTTTCCATTCAAGAAGTAGAGGAAGATCTCTAACTAGAGAGCTACAAGAAGATTCAGCTCCACTACATGGCCCAAATACAACTCACACATTTTCTTGTCAACAAATAATAGATCCTACAATGGCCAGAGAGTTTGCCTTTGTGCCCTTCAATCAAGGAAGTCCCTTGAAATTTTCTCAACATCATGATGTGCCCTTGGAAGCACTCAAAAGTCTTCTTGACTTCACAAGAGAAGGATAGACAACTACATGTGAACACATAAGAGATGTAGTCACCATATACAATGTGCATCACATCAAATAAGAAGATGTAGCTACCAATATTTTAGTAGCCTCTTTCAAAGGTAATGCCTTAGATTGGTTTAGAAATCTAGCTATTGGTTCAATTGATTGATGGGATAGGATAGGTGAATCATTAAAAAAATATTTTGATGATAAATCAGATCATTTATCTGTGGTTGAGAAATTAACAACCATTAAGAGATCTCCTCAAGAGAAAATGATAGACTTTAATAATAGATTCCTTAAGACATGGAATAGAATTCCTATCTCAGTGAGACCTTCAACTAACCATGCTTTCCTATATTTTTTGAGAAGTCATAATAGAAATATCTCTATCATGATTCAATCCATGGGAGGTAATTCATTTCCTCAGGCCTTTGACATAGCAGTCAGGGCTGAAAATTGTTTAATCCAAGTAGGCATGATAGCCCCAAGGCCACCCATGCCTATTTTTCCCAATATTCAACCAAACATGTTATTGAGTATCCCTCCATATACTCTCGTACCCACTATAGTAGCACCTAAAGCCAGTATTAGCTATGAGGAATCCAAAGCAGGATTTTCCCAAGAAATGCAAGCAATGAAAAGTGATAAAAAAGAAACAAATAACTTGTTACAAAGTAGTCAGTAAGAAATGAAAAATCTGTTGTAGACTCTAACCAAAGAGTTGACCAATCTAAACAAGAAGAATCAAGGGAATAGACCACCCTTTCAGCCATAGACTCAAAGTCCCAACCAAAAATATCAAAGTCGGGGACCATCTTATCAGCAGAACAGGTCACCATACCTAGGGAATTACCAAGGCCAAAGGCAGAACTTCAATTAGAGGCCATTTCAACCATATAATCTCACACCTCTTAGTTCTGTGAATCCAACTAGAGATATAGTTCCAAGTTAGAATAATCTATTCTTGGACAATGAATGGTGTTTTCCTTACAATCATCTACATAATTGGGCTACATTCTCAAATGGGTGGATGAACCAAGCACTGATGGTTCAAAATTCCTCACATACTCAATCAGAGGCTTCTTCTAGTGAGTCAGTTCCTCATCAAGAAGCACAACACAATGAGATTGCTCTCTTCAATTGGGAGCAGCAAGACTTCAATGGATTAAATGGTGAATCTACCATAGGAGCCAACACTCAGTCTAAGAGAAGAGCTCAAGACATAGAGTGAGGAGGAGATGGAGCTAAAGCTACTACATCTGTAGATACATCACATCCTTCTGTTCCTACTATACTAAAGAAGACCCCCCATCATTCTAGTCAAATAGGGCCAATTTCCCAAGTAAGTTGAGCCTATCATAGTGAATACACACCAAAGAGTACACACAATAGCACCTTTAAACATTGTAGACAATATGAAGAAGGAAAATGCCACTATGTCTATGTGGAACTCTTTGGCTATTCTAGGACAACCTGAGATATTGAAGAAAACAATGACTAAAGAGGTGATTCCTCAACAGTCTACAAAGGAAGTTGCTAAGCCAGTGTTGGTCAACACTAACCAAGAGAAGAAGGAGACTTCAAGTCAGATGGAATACAAGATAGGAATCTAAAACCACCTCCCTTTTATGTATCACTAATAATTGGAAAATCTTTAGTACATAATTGTATGGTAGATAGTTGGGCTACTAGCTCTGTCATGCCCAAAAATTAGTTGACCAATTGTGACTTAGATATGAACCCTTTAAAAATAAGGTGACCCAGCTTGATGGTTCTTCAGTAAAAAATATAGGTTTAGCCAAGGACATAAGCTTGATTCTCCATGCAAGCCCCAATTTTTCTATCCTACTTGACATCTATATTATAGAGCTCCCTGCTTTATTTGCCATATGCTTATCAACGGAGTTCACAGCCAAGATAGGAGACTATCTTTCTTCTAGCTAGTTTCATATGATTTTCCATACAAGATATGGAACTAAGGTTGCTATCAAGTCTGAATCATTGGTAGCACATCATATAGAGCCTTATGTGTCCAATGTACTCAATGCAAGCTGCCTTGCACTTGATAGTAATGATTTCCCAATCATTAGAGAAGAAAAAACTAAAATAGAAGATATCCATGATATATATCTGGATGATTTAGAATCGGAGAGAACCTTAGAGGCCCAAGCCAATTTTATTTGGGATGCTGGTTTGGGGAACTATTTGGTACAAGAGAATGAATCCATAGAACCAAATCTTTTCAAAATGGACATTGAGTCAAAAGATCAGAGCAACCAAGTTTGGGCTCTATTATTTTATGGTGCAAGAAATAGACATGGTTCTGATGGTGGTGCTATGCTAGTCTCTCCAAAGGGATAAAAATATTATACAACTTTTAGATTCACCTTCTCCTGGACTGGCAACACTACTGAATATGAAAGCCTAGTCAATGGATTGGAGTGGGCTAGAAAAAGAGGGATCAAAGCCCTAAAAGTTTATGGTGATAGTGAGTTAGTTGTCAGCCAAGTGAGAGGGATAAGTGCAAACAAAAGTGATACAATGAGAGCATACAAGCATCGAGTTTGGGATGCAATTGAAGATTTCAATGTTTTCAATATTGTTGAAATCCTTAGAAAGTCAAATCAGAATGCAGATAGATTAGTTGCAGTTGGATCCCAATATGAAATTCATACTAGAATTTAAATGAAAAAGGATCAACAACATATTAAAGTAGTTTTTAGGCCTTCTATTCCTGATAATAATGTCAGTCGTCAAGTATTTGACAGTGATGAGTAGATTATGCAGTTCTTATTTGAAGAGGATGTCTTTTCAAAGCATAACCAAGATAGATTAATACAGAACTATGGTGACCAAGTGGTACAAATTAAATCAAATAAGATGCCCAAAGGACTTGTCACCCTAGAATCTATCTTCAATAGAGATGACCAAGCACAAAAGAGTAAGGTTGGCCTGGTAGTTCAACAAGAACATTGCACTGATCTAGAGCTGGAACCAGGTAAAAGCTTGAAATTTGGGAGTGTTAATACTGATTCAGAGAAATAGGCTTATGTCCAATTGTTTTAGGAATTCGGTAATATATTTGCTTGGCAATATGAAGACCTAAAAGGTTTCAACCCAACACTTTCTTAGCATACTATTGAATTGGAACCAAATGCTAGACCAGTAAGGCATAAGCAAATACCTATCAATCCCAAGCTAGAACCACTTATGCATAAAGAGGTTCTCAAATTAATAAAAAGTGGTATAATTTACCCCATGAAGCATACTATTTGGGTTTCCAACCTTGTTCCTATTAGAGAGAAGAATGGGGAACTTAGGTTATATGTTGATTTTAGAGATCTGAATAGAGCATCCCTAAAAGATTGCCATCCATTTCCATCTATGGAAAAAAAATTACAATATGTTTTTGGATCAAAACGCTTCTCACTCTTGGATGGCTATTCAGGATACAATCAGATCCTAGTTCATGAAGAAGATCAATATAAGACTGCATTTACAACCAAATAGGGAACAATGAATTATCAAAAGATGTCTTTTGGTTTGTCAAATGCAGGTGATAATTTTCAAAAGGAAATGGATATGGCCTTTAAGAGCCTCATGTTCAAGTTTGTACTGGTTTATTTAGATGATATACCTATTTATTCTAAGCATGTAGCAAACCATCTCAAACATCTAAGGAAAATATTTGAAAGGTTTAGAGAGTTTGGGATTTCTCTTAATCCCAAGAAATGTCTGTTTGTAATTTATGAAGGAAAACTGTTGGGATATTTTGTATCCAAACAAGGAATTACAGTTGACCCTAAAAGGATTGCAACTATTCTATATTTGCCTCTACCACCTCATAATAAAATTTTCCAACCTTTCATAGGAAGGATTAACTTTGTCAGGCATTTCTTGCCTAACATTGTAGATTTACTAAAGCCTTTGACAACTATGTTAAAGAAGAACTCAATTTTCAGCTAGAGCAAAGAAGGAAAGGATAAATTTCAAGCCATCAAAGAAGCTCTAACAGAGGCTCCTTGTTAAACCCTGATTTTGGTAAGGATTTTATCCTTTATGCTTATGGAGGCCCTGATGCCATATCTACAATACTAACTTAAGAGAACTTTGAAGGGTTGGAGTAGCCTATTTCTTTCTTTAGGAAAAGGCTTGGAAGAGTATGAACATAGATACTCTTTTGTAGAGAAACATGTACTTGCTATGGTGAAAATCCTAAAAAGATTCAAATATCTATTGACTCACAGTAAGGTACAATTGAGAGTTACTCATCCTAGTGTCAAAGAGTTCCTTCTTTCTAGGGACCTAAATGACAAAAGAGCTAGTTGGATTACCAAAGTCGTGAAATATGGTCATTGATATCTAAATCACTAAGCTAGTCAGAGGAAGTGGTCTATGTGAGAATTTTATAGAGGATGAAGTTCCAAAAGAACAAGAACAAGAGAATGTATCTCTAGTTGTGCATTCAATAGAAGAGCATGCCAAGGCAACATGTTGGTTGCCTAACATGATTCATTTTTTGAAGACAGGTGAATGTCCTGCAAGTTTAGATTCAGCAAAAAGAAGATATTATAGACTGAAATCTATCCCCTTTGTGTTGATTGATGAGATTATTTTTAGAAAGGATCATAATGGAGTTCTTTGAAGATACATAGATTCAGATCAAGTGGCAAGTATCCTAAATGAGTTTCACAATGGACCTTCTGGAGGTCATTTTTCTCCTAGGACTACTCCTTTTAAGAGGGATGGATATTATTGGCCATCTTTCTTCAAGGATAGTCATGATCATGTGAGAAAATACATAAAGTGTGCCATGTTTGTAGGAAAAGAAAAACTTGCAGCTCTGTCCCTCCAACCAATCAGAATAGAGAAACCTTTCATAAAATGGGGCATTGATTTTATAGGCCTAACTAATCCTCCATCTAGTGTAGGAAATAAATGGATCATAACTGCAATAGATTATTTTACTAGATGGACATAGGCTATTACACTAAAGGAGGCCATTGAGAGTGTTGTTATGAGCTTTTATGATGACATCATTCATAGATTTGGCACTCTAGTTTCTATCATATCAGATAATGCACTTGCATTTACAAGTCTAAGAGTGACTGAATGAGCACTCAGGAATGGTATTTATTTGAATACTAGTTCCAACTATTATCCTTAGGGTAATGGCCTAGAAGAGTCTACAAATAAGAACCTGATAAGAATTATCAAGAAGACTTCGCAAGAAAATCAAAGAGACTGGCATTCCAAGCTCAATTCTTCCTTGTGGCTAGACATAATAACCCCAAATAAAATTATTGGCAATTCCCCTTATATGCTGGTGTATGGCAAAGAGGACAGATTGTCTATTTCAACAGAGTTACCAGCATTAGACCTTGCCATACAATTTTTTCTATTTGAAGAAGGAGATCCCTTACAAGTGAGGTATGCTCAACTTATGGAGCTAGAAGAGATCAGAACCAAGTCTATGTAGACTATGGAATTACAGAAGATGCAAACTAAGAAGAATTTCAATAAGAGAGCCAGAGCTAGAAATTTCAAAGTTGGGGATATAGTCCTCAAGTGGGATGAATACAAGTCTAGACCTGGGAGACATTCAAAGTTTGATTCCTTTTGGGGTGGACCATTTGTAATCACAAAGTGCAAGGAACATAATGCATTTCAATTATCAACTCTTGGAGGAGATGCCTTTTCGATATTAGTCAATGGTTTCCATCTCAAGCCCTGTTTTGAGGTTTGCCCTGCTTTGTAATTAGTTTCCTTCTTTTTCCTGCTTTCTAGTTTAGTTTCCTTCTTTCCTTGAAGTTCTCATGTACAGTTAGTTATTCCTCATTCTGGTTTCAATCCTATTCTCCTAAAAGTTTCATATGGTCAAAGATGAATCCATACCCAATAAATGTCAAAGGCTACTAGTTTTCAATGTCTAGCCGGCTGACATCCAGTAGAAATCACCAAGAATGTTACCCAAGATTTCCCATTACATGTGAATTTTGGCTACAAGTGGAGAAAAATGTGGCTCCCACAAGGGCAGAACCCAAATTTTAGAATATGCACATTTCCTAGTTCTACCTCATCCTCTGCAAGTTTCTAAGCCCCCTGTTTTACCCTAATTCATAAAAAAATGGCCTAAGTGTGAGAAACCCTATGCAAATTTGATAAAAACCCTAGTTGGTCCACGACCTTTTCTATTTTCTCATTACCTTTTCCAAGTGACTTAAGTTCTTTATAAGTCATGTGTACATTTAGGTTTTCCTTAGTCTCTTAGTCGCGCAAGGGAAAAGGAATATTCCATGTTGTTCAGCGATTACAAGATTGCCTTTGTCATGCAGTCTCCCAAGGAAAAGGAATATCCTCTTAGGATATTGATACTTAGCACTGATTGTCTGGTCAAGATCTGATCTCATGGTAGTCACTAAGTCTCCTGACATAACCCTCAGTTAACAAAAGGTTCAAAGTGCTCATGACTTAGTGTATTTATAACTTCAAATATGACCTGCATTTGAAGATGAGTTGAGTTAAAATATTTTAGTCGCTAAGTATCCAAAGGAATTCAAAAGGTTAGCAAAGTTTATGATATTTCATGCAAACTGTCAATGCAAAGATGATCTTGTTGTTTTCACTAAGTTTCGTAAAGAAATCATGGTCAAGAAAAATGTTAAGAGAGCATGAGACTCCTTAGTTTCCAAGTCTCAAAAAGAACCGAAGGTAAAAGGTGAGTCAGGTTAAGATCATGAGGTCGCCAACTCTCGTAAGGAAATGGAATAACCTTCTAAGGATATGACACTTAGCACTGGTTGTCCAATCTTGTTTTGCTCTTGGGGTGGTTGCGTAGTCTCAAGGGAAACTCAGAGTTAAAGGAATGTTATCCTGACTCAGCGACATAAAGGATTTTGGGGCAACTAGAGTTAAAAGAAGGTAACCTGAGTTAAAGTCAGAATCAATAGAAAGTAAAGAATAAATAGCAAGATAGAAGATCGATGATTATGTTTTAAAAGAAAAGGTCAAATATTTTCTGATCCCTTGATAAGATCATCCTACACCACCTATGACCGTTGCTTATTCAAATACTTAAAATTCAAAAGATCTGATTTCAGAGCTCATGGTGGTGGTGCAATATTTCAAGTTACAGACAAGGGGATGGGTCGAACCAACTTCTCAGACTGTATTTATGGAAAAATGAAAGATATTCAAAGATATATCTGATTGTTTATGATATTTTTACATTGCATTAATGACCAAAATTTATAGATTTAGGGTTTCTACATTGTTTATGCAAAATATATTGCAAACCCTAATTTCTAGATTTGGATTGTTTCCTAAGCCTGGGTGCTAGAGGAACATGTATATAAGTTAGTTTTCAAGATTTTTAGCTTAGATTTTTTCCAGTGGGCGCAAGATTTTTTGGTATCTTCTCTACCCTCAAATCTTCACTTCTTGTAATCTTTCATTGAAATCCAAGTTCTTTATGAGCTTTCTGTGGCATTTTCTCTTCCCTCAAGCTTTTCTTTATCTATATTTCTCTTACTGAGATACATATAGTTTCTTATGCTAGAAAAATCTTAGAGTTCTAGAGCCTTCCTTTCTTTCAACATATTTGTGTACTATTGTGTGTGATCTGATTTAGGTTACCCTATGGATTTTTTTCATCCCTGGCTACGTTGTCTCACTCTTGTTCCTATTTTCTGAAGTGAATGTGTGTTTGCAGGTCATAGTCTATGCCTAAATTTTCTTGGTAATTTTATTGCCTGTGAAATTTTTTCTTTCCTCCAAGAGCCTCTTTCCATTCCACACCTCTCTATGAAATACTTATGCAAGCCTATTCAGAAAGATTGTGTTCTATTAGATCTTAGAACCTTCATGCTAGTTTTGTTACTGTGTCATATTTCAATTTACCTTTGGTGTATCACCTAGTAGGATAATTTTATTTTAGATATTTCCCCTTAAGCACTCCTTCTATCCATTTCCCTTCAATTTTAATTTTCATGTTCAAGAGAAGATTGGGTGATTATCCAAGAGGAATTGGCCTAGAATCCAGAGGCTTCACTTCAAGTTAGCATAGCTCCTACAACCTTGAAGTGATTCCCATGTTATACTAGATTATCAAGACCAACAGAGCTTGAAAAGGGTACAAATTTAGTGTATAACAATATATATTGAACATATCAGTTTTCACATACCACTTTTTGATACTAATGCCAAAGGGGGAGATTGATAATCCTTAAAGGATCATAAGTTGTCATTAGTATACAAGGAAATAGTTTTTGTACCATTGGTTACATGATCACCAAGTAACAACATTCAGTCAAGGGCTGAGGTCACCAAAACAGTCAAGCACAGTGATCACCAAAATCAGTGAACATTGAGAGCACTATCACCAACAAATAGTTCAAAGAGTAAACCAAGAGCACTATCTATAGAGTAAACCGAGCACCAGTCTACTAAGAGACAATTTTATTCCTAAGAAAAGTGGATCTGAGATACACATCAGCTAAAGAACTTTAGTTTTAAATTAGATTTATGCTTAGCTGGAAAACCATTTCTTGAGGATCAAGGAAAACATAAGTAATATTTTTAATCAGTTTAACTAGTTGTAAACATACAAACTAGGAGGTCAAGGTCAAGTTGTAAACCTTTGATCATATATTTTTTCTTGTAAAGTGTGAAACCTAATTAGGTCAAAAAATTTGTATATATAGATGTATAATCAATCAAGAAGATGATGATTGTAGCCCGAGAAGACATCTATTGATCATATAGAGAATTTCATGCAGAAGGAAACAAAAGGAAGAATTTAGTTATGAAGAACTAGATTCAATTCTACTGAGAAGAACAAAGGTATTATCCATCACAATTAGGTGATATAATAATTTTGTGAACTTAAAGGATCTGTATTCAGTAATTTAAGATTTCAAGTTATCAGGTCATATATATTTTTGTCTACTCTCTAACAATTGTAGCAAATAGAAGAAATCCTTCAAGAAGGTGGACTTAACATTCTTATTGTAAATATCCTAACCGAGTGCACACATATATTTTGTTTCTAAAATCTCTTAACCGAGTAGACTTAACAAGTCTAACATGTTACTCCTAATAGGGTAAGATCATCAAAAGTGATCACACTTGTAGCCTTAACCGACACCTTCCATTCTACAGATAGTGAAGCTTTGTGGGTTTCATCCCCACCGTAGTTCTTACATTCTAATGGGGTTTTTATGCATTACCAATTCTTGTGTCATGTGTAACTGAGTTTCATGAATGTTTCTATGATTTTTTACATGCACTTACATTTATGTTATGATATTACATGCATAAGGTAGAAAAACAATATGGTCGGTAATGCAAGAAAAGATTACTAAGGTTAATTGATAAAAGTTTTAGGTGTACTGATTCACCCCTCCCCTCTCAGTACACACCCTTCCATTATTCCAATAGTTCCTAGTAGATACAAATTTGTATAATCTTATTGTACCATTTTTTGATTACATATTGCTATAGGCCATATCGAGTTGCTTGTGGAAATGGATTTTAAAGAAATACAATAATTTCATGGAGTAAGAATTTTTATCCTAATATGAACTTCCTCTTGTTTCTAAGGATTTCACATGTTTCTCACATTATTTCTATTCTTTGGTTTTGTTTGATTTTCCATTTTTTTGTAAACTGATAAACTTGCACATCCATCCAATAGTTAAAATTTTATAGGAATGCAATATTAAGGTTGTAATAGGTCCAATTAGATAGGGAAAAGTCCTATTCATTATTATTATGAAGTATAATTCTATGTAAATATGATAGCACTACATTTAAAGGAATCCTAAAAATGTGGTGATGGACATCCTTTCCATGTCTCAGATCCCCTAGCTTTGCACATGCTTTCCTAGATAAATTCATTTTCCCTTATACCAAGGCTTTACATATGAAAAAAAAGTTTCAAGGATTCTTCCCCATTTTCATTATGTGCATATCCTACAATCATTATAGACCATAAAACAATGTCCATTGTAGGTATTTGTCAAAAAAATTCCAAGCGTCATCAAGGTTTCCATTTCCTACATACCCTACAATCATAGCATTCCACAACCCCCGTTGGCGTTTAAAATTGTTATGCTTTGAAAGAAACCAATGTACCTTGATACTAATGTTAGGAGTGGTTAGCTCCAAGTATGAGAGATCTACAATGTAATAGGACCAACTATAGGACAAGAATGCTCTTTGTACTTCTGGCTCTGGAAAACCAAGACGGGTACACATAATCTAGATAAATATTCAACTTTCACAACTCTTTACAACTCTAGATGTTTACAACAAATAAATTACATGTAAGTACTAAGTAGTAACCACACACTTATTGAATCTTCACTACCACATAGGACAATAACCAACAACCAAAAAAAATTCAAGGAAATGAAATGATTTTGATGTATGTCTTGGGACACAATATAGCCAAACCTATCAGACATATATCTCAAAAGAATATACTAGTTCTAGATCAGTGCCTTATCCACTGGGCAAAATCCTCAATACAATACTAAAAATTGAAACCAAGCTATTGGCAAAGACTCAAAACCATAAATATAAGTATCGCAGACCACACACTGCTTATAATATCCTTTTGTAGATAATCCAATAGAATCAATGTTATATCCAAAGAATTTTAATTTGATCTAAGATCAAATACTTATGGAATAGAACATATGCATAAGAAGAACATACACAGTAAGCCAAAAAATTTAAAAATTAGTAGATAACACAAAGGAGAGACTTAAAATATAAGAACACTTATATTAAGTATGATGAAATCTAGTTTCTGCATCAATATGAAAAGGAAATACACAATACAACAATATGAAAAAGATCATACAAATTTCAATTATGTCTTAATACAGTCTGAAAAAACATCTGATATACATTAGAATGGAAACAAATATAAGCCTAATGCTTTTTCAATATTTTCCCAATTTTCCATCCCTTACTAAATGATCTTGGAAATCCCTTTATAGGAATAGGAATTGCAACAAGCTTTAGATCATTTACGGGTTAGGGTTTACAACTCAGTCATGTCAAGCATTAAATACATTCAATTCAGTCAGCAAGTTGAAACCCTATCTTTCTCTCCAATCTGTGAAAATTTGATCTGAATCACAACCATGCTTCTTGGGATGTGAAAATAGTTGCATGAAGTCTAATAATTCCAAATACATGATGTGGAGAGTAGCTCAACATAAATGCAGAAGAGACCAGGCACCGCTATAGAATTTATCCATCTGATTAGAAACTCCATTTGTCAACTCTAGACATAAATGTATCTTGCCATATCAGATTTCAATCCCTAAACCATCTAACATCTATAGAAAATTGACCCACATAATCATATCACAACATTTATGGCTATGTATCAAATTCTCAGTCCACCTCCATGAAACCCTCTAAGAATAAGATTTAAATATTTGAAAATTTAGTTACAACGGTCACAGGTAGTGCAAAATAAGACTTGGATGGTCAAGATCAAAACTTATCTTACTTTTAAAACATGGACATAGATTTCTTTGAGCTACCTGGGCACAATATTAAATCTTGCTAGGTGTCGCCTCGTTGCAATGCCTTGAACTTTAACTATCAAGGAACTTTGTCATTGAGGCTCAGCGCCTTCTATCTGATCTAATTCACATCTAAACTTTGACTCATAACTTGCCTTTAAATCTGAGAAATCAACCCCTTTGTATCTCTAAATATCTAAATGAACTTAGCTTGACTATGGTTTAATTCTGATCTATTCAGAGACCAAATATTTCTCCAATTCACTAAGAAATTTACTTAACTTGCATCACATTCTAAGACCTAGTGACAACCCTTCGATCTTGTCTGTCTTAAAACATGTGGCATCATCCTTTCAAATCTCTAAGAAAAGAACTTAACCCTAGCTCGATTACAAAATTCTAAGATAAAGAAATCTCTGAATCTCTAATAGTTTAGTTCAACCCTGGTCTAGTCATGAGATTTGGAGATAAATCATATCTTGGTATCACTGAATACTTGCCTTGAATCATGGTTTATCTTGAGACTCAATGATAGCCACCGATCTTGACCTTGATCAATGGATGATATTAAATCTCATGATACTTGAACCTAACTCCCATCTATTCTGAGATTAAGTGATAAATACTTATCTCTGAATCTCCCAATGTTCATACTAACTCTGGTCAAGTCTCAAGATTTAGAGATCGATCTTATCTCTGAATCATCAAATGATATCCTTAACCTCAAGTTTCCTCTAAGACTCAGTGAGAACTACTGATCTCATTTTCCACTTGGACACATATCTGAATCTTGGCTCATTTCTCATAATTTCTGAATCCTTTGGCTGACTTTGACTTTATTCAATGCCAACCCTAGATCTCTACTCTGATCAATGGTCCATATCTAATCTCAAAAATCTCATCTCAACTCAAGTCCAATTTGGAGATCCAGCGACCAAAAAAATCACATGATCTCCAAAATTTTATCTTAACTTGGGTCAAGTCTAGAGATTTAGCGATAACAAGCTATCTCTGAATCACTGAATATAACTTTATTTGTCTTGACTTGATTCAAGTTGGATCTTGATATTTAGAGATAAGAGAAATCTGTGGATCTCACAATATATTACTTAACTATGATTCTATCACGAGATCAAGCAATAGCCACAAATATGTCCTTGCATCAATAGTCCTGAATTAATCTTAGACAAGAACTAACATATTCCCTCTTGATAAGGCACCTGTCGAACAAGCGCTTTTCCTTAAAGGTTAAATAACATCATCTTCGCGATGAAGGGAAAGCACCCAACGTAGATTTAAACTGAATCTTTCAAACATTAACCTTCATGTAGCTCAACCACTTTACATGTGGTGCTTAGTCACAAATCCTTGAACATTAAAAGGTCTGCAACTTCCACTTTAAGGTATAATGAACGCATTAAGAAGATCTGAATATTCACAAAGTTGCTGCTAAATTTTGAAAAATAGTAACATCATGAGATCCAACCTGGATAGATGGAATGAAAGCATGATGCCTTGATGAATAAAAGGAGATCATCTTTGTGATCAAGGCATAATGCTTTTCGTAGGGTTAAGAAAGACATACTCGATAGATACAAAACATAAAGCTTTCAGGAACTTAAGAACTTAGGAAAAAAATAAAATAGACCCCAGTAGGAAACATGACTTAGGGAAATAAAAAGGGCCCCACCAAGACATGATACATGACTCAAAGCTTTAAGTTACACAAAAAAGGTAACTTCAAAATTAGAAAAAGTCTCAAAGGGTTTAGGGTTTTAGCATGAATTTGCACAAAAAGACTTAGGGTTTTAAGACAGAGACCTAAAACAATTGCAGAAATAGGAAGAAAAGGCTTGGATCCATGGAAAAAAATGACAAGGGCTAAAAATCCCCATTTCATTTAGTGATCTGGTCAAACATTTTTCATGTGTAACCCAAACTACCACTTTTTCCATGCATATCAATGAGGGCACTACCTATGACTGCATTAAGCTCTAAACCAATCAAAACTATTCTACCATGAACCCTTTCGACCTCCTCCAAATCTTCCAATTCTTACTACTTTTCTCAGGTGTGGGAAAAATCAACTCTTACTAAATCTGCCAATTATCTAGAAACATTTGAAGCTGCCAATAGTTTAAGGGTTGTTTATGAAAACAATTTGAATTAAAAGAATATTGCTATAAAAATTTGTCTATGTTTCATTTTCTACCTCTCTTTTCTATCAAGCTGGTATAAGTAATGGAAACCAAAAATGGTTAGTTTTTTAACTATTGTTTTGGTGGTTCGATCTGCTATTTGGTTTTAGAGGATGCAACCTCTATTAAATACACCTGCATTGTGTTTTTTGTAAGCCAAGAAGTGTTCAATTCTGATTAAAACCATGTATGCTTGAAGACTATAATGATCAAAAGATTGGACTATATTTTTTAAAATTGATGTATCCATGCAAGGTTGTTAAGTGATTTTATTATTATTTTTATTTTCTATTATAATATTTGGGCCTGAATAAAATCTTCATTTTCCCATCAACCCCTTCCAGAGAATGCTTAGAGTGTCTATTATACATTTTGGTTTAAGCCATTATTTAGTTTGTGCAGTAATAGGCACACGATACCAATCTATTAGTTGATGTCATTCTTCTTTGTAATGAATAAAATTTCTTCCCAACTCATTGAAAAAAAGAAAAAATACAATACAAGGAACATGATGCTTTCTGTGCAGGAGCTACAAGGTTATTTATTTTTTCCATTGAAATTTCTTGGCATAGTAGTTTTGGGTTCTTCAGGCTTCCAACTTGGATTGTATGATGATCAATGTTCTTCAAAAATATGATTTGATTTGTAAAAATATGGAAACCCTTAATTAAATAAATAATCTCATGTCAATATAATATTACAATGTGGTAAGAATGTTTCTATAATTATTTTTATAGTCTTAGGTATTTTACATAAGATGATCACTAAGGATAGTTTTGTGGAAAATATATGGTCCATTGTTTTTGCATTATACCCAAGGCATAGGTGGACATGCAAGGTCCAGATTTGTGTGCAGGTAGGTAGAGGGGACTTAAAGTGGAGGGTGTTGACTCTATTCTACTTACACTTTCTTTACTACCACATTGGTTTTCCCTTTTCCATCTACAATATCTAAAACACTTCTTCTTCCTTATGTAAGCTCATAGATTTAGCCAATTATGGAGTGATTGCAGTGGAAGGATGGATTATAGAATCTATAACAATGGTTCATTTGGAGACTATACACAATTTCAGAATGGTAGATCATGAATACGGTTATGAGGGCATGGATTTGGTATAATTTTTATCCTTTTCGATGCTAGAATTTTTTCTTGTGCTAAATGGGACATCAAAAACTTTTGGGACCATAATACTGTAAATTTCTTGTTCTCTTTTTTTTTTTTCCAAAATGAACTTGCCAAGGGTTTGGGTATAGTTTTCCTTTCCCTTCTGTGGGTTGAATCTTGATATATTTTTCTTCAAAGTTGAGTTTGAATTTGATGAGATACTAATTATTGTTAGAGTTGTCATACTATAGCTAATAATTAATTTACTTAATTATTAGTCTATTATACACTACACTTAAGTTAAACTTAGGCATCTTATAATTCTTTAGGGTTTTTACCTTTAGGGTTTCTTGATTCCTTTTATAAGGAATCACCTCTTTGTAATTGATAATGCAGATATTGTTCATAATAGAATATCATTCTTTTTGCATATGAACATGATGCCTCTGGCTTTTTGGCATCCATAGTTTTCTTCCTTTCTGTTCTTTTACTTCTTCCATGTGACAGGGTTATGCATGCAGGTGTTCTTGGGAGATTAGGATTTCTACCTAATCTAACATGGTATCAGAGCGGGCTTATCTTTACTCTACTTGGTCACATTAGTGACCAAGGGCTCAACCCTCAGCCCCTTGCGCATGCCATATGCCCAAGGGCTAATTTTATTTCAGCCCCAGGGGCTTTAAACTTTTTTTTTGGTGCTCTTTTGACCCTCTGATGGTGTTTTTCCTCTAACTGGAGAAAAAGGAGTTATTTTTTTGACTTCTTTATATCGTTGGAAAGCTCTTTCTGATCTCCTTCCGATGATGGAGGTTGGGGTTTTAGGTTTTTCCATTTTGATAGTGTGTTTTCTGTCAAAGTTTGATGTTTGTTTTTGCCTTCTGGGAGCCATATCTTGCTCATCCAGACTCCTTTTTCGGAAAACTAGATATCGTCAGAAAGTTGGTTTAGTGTGTTTTTTTGTGGCAGGGGTATTTTCTCTAGATTCTACTCTAGGTTCTCTCTCCTCCAAGTTTTTCACTTTCACACTCTGGCAGATTACTTGGGTTCTACAGGTCCTGGGATCTCTTCCTCTATTCCTCTGGCTCACTCTTCTTTCTGACTCTCTGAGCATTGTATACTTCTCTTCTATAGAATTCCTTTTTTTTTGTAAACACACTAAGATAAACTGCCCACTACTGCATATCTAGGATTTTGAGAACCTTTGTTTGTTTGTACTTGCACTCAGTTATAAAGTGCCATGGGGGGTTATGATGTTTTTCCTTATGTGCTCATCCACCTTTGTCAAGTGAGTGTACCTTCCATGACATTTTCCCCATGCTGTATGTCTAGAAGATAATTTCTTCTACTTTGACACCACCCTCTATCATGTGCTTGTACCTACTTCTGCACTGGGTGTTCCTGATTCTCCTTCTTGCAGTTGTTTCTGGCATTGCATTTCAGTGTTCCTATCACACCTCTCCCCGTTCAGCATTATGGGGGGGGGGTTCACCTGTTGGTTCTATTGCTTCCTTGGTTCACTTGAGTGATTTAGGTATTCATTTTTTGTTCCTATGTACTAGGCGGATGTAGTGGCTAGGCACCTATGCATTTTAGTGAGATGGATCATCTACTATATAGACACTCGTTCATTCCTACTTTTGGAGGTCACCTCTTTGATTGATCAGTTCTTTAGACTTTGTCTTCTCTACTTGGTCATGCACTATTTTAGTGGGGGTTCCGGTAGTTACTTCTGACAGTGTTTGCAGCTTCTTGCTTTGGAGATGCTATACATGCTCTTTCTTGTTCCTTTCTTTGAGAATTTTTCCTAGATTGGAGGTTTTGTTTCCTTCATCTAGCTTATCTCTTTTTGGGGTAGCATTTTTCCCACTGGGTTTTCTCTATTTCCCCACTTTATAGAGATTTCTTGTACTTGGGTACCTAATGAGGCCTAGTTGCTGGGACCCATAGCTACTTTCTTGCATTTTGTTTTCATGCATTTTTTGTCCTTAGTTGTTTAGCTTCTCCCTAAGTTCATCTTAAGGGGGGGTGTTAGAGTTGTCATATTATAGCTAATAATTAATTTACTTAATTATTAGTCTATTATACTCTACACTTAAGTTAAACTTAGGCATCTTATAATTCTTTAGGGTTTTTACCTTTAGGGTTTCTTGATTCCTTTTATAAGGAATCACCTCTTTGTAATTGATAACGTAGATATTGTTTATAATAGAATATCATTCTTTTTGCATATGAACATGATGCCTCTGGCTTTTTGGCCTCCATAGTTTTCTTCCTTTATGTTCTTTTACTTCTTCCATGTGACAGGGTTATGCATGCAGGTGTTTTTGGGAGATTAGGATTTCTACCTAATCTAACAATTACAACTCCATTCTTTCTTGGTTTGTAATAACAGACCCCATTTTCAAGTTCAAAACCACAAAACATTGTACTGACTTCTTTTCACACTAGACTGTCTTTTTTCGCCAATAACCTCCACAAAATAACTTTAACCATCAACATAAAAAATGTCACCAACTATTTATTTCCTTTTCATTGATGTTATGACACGTGATAGGCCAACAATTTTTTCCTATATACTTGAATGCAGTTGAGAGGTCCTACTTTAACAGCTTTGACAAGGTGACAGTTAAGGAAGTTTACATGATTTCACCAGTGTAATTATTTTCTTAACACTTTCAGATTAAATTTTTATTAACATTTTTTAAATCACTATTTCATATTACATTCTATGGTATATAATTTCTCTTCTCTTATTTTAGTATTATGATGATAGATCATGGGATGCGATTTGAAACATTGATGAAAATATCATTTTCCTTCTCTTGTTTTCTCGTCCTAATGATAGATCATTAAAATGTAGTACAACACAATATGTAGTACACCAATAAGAAAAACACTAGAAAATGTAGTACAACACAATATGTTTAGTTCATCCAAAATGGATGTTGCTATTCAAAACTGCCTACTACATTGAAACATGTTTGTAGACCAAAACTTTTATACACTTCCTTTCATTATGTAAAGCTTCATTTATGCTTTCAAATCATACTAATAGAATATTTAGAGATATAACCACCACAAATTTCTAAGATTGGTTAAATTCGTTATGCCAATTCATAAGGTACATGGATTCGTAGAAGAAGTCCAAATTCATGAAGATGTCCATAGATTCCTACCAGAAAGGCAAAATTTCCAATGATATATTGATTCATATTAGAATTATATATTCATAAGAATTCACATATTTGAAAAAAAAATAGAAAGTTCACATTAATAAAAGGATCATTACACATGATATGGATTTCCATTCTTCATTTGGTCTTTTATGACTTTAAGGTCTTGTTGTCCTTAAATGGCCATTCATAATGTCTTCTTGACTAGGAACAATATGTTTACATTCTTGAACCACTAGGATGCCCCTATTCAGCATGTTCGTATGTACTTAGATTAAGGGATAGGTCCAATAGACTCCTTATACTCTATCTAAGAACAAGCATTATTTTGGCTACCTTCAAACTTTAGTTAATAGTTAGGCTATATATCCCAACCCATGATTTATTCGTTCCAACATATTTTAGATGCACCAAGGCTAACAAAAATTAAAAGTATTGGACAATTCTAATCGCTCTCAAGATCAAGTTTATATTACCAGATCTACCTATTCTTAATGAGTTCATATCTGTTTATAGAATGCACACTCAAGGATAATACTATCTCATGTCTATTCTTAATTCCCATAATATCAAAATAAATTAATGATGGTCCTTCCTCACATTAAGATTAGGTTCCATTAATAATTCAGAAAAAGATATTAATCCTTTGGTTATATTTTATCCAAGGTTACATTGAACAAAATCTAAATTTAAATTCAATTATGCATGTTAGTAAATTGGCTATCTATGCCATACAAGGTTCACCATTATGAGTATTATAGATTTTCAATGGATGCAACATTAATAGTTATATTCTGAGAGTATTCCAAGAGACATCTTTACCCAATTTATTACATTCCTAATGCATAAAGATGCTTCCATTCAAAGGATCAAATGAGTGATTGATCAACCCTCATATGAGATTTCTTGATTTAATCCAATAGTGTAGGTAGTAATGTGAATTCAACATACTAGAATTTTATTCTCTTGAATTGATGTCAATGACAATCCTAATGCATGGAAGTAAGGTCATTCAAAAAGATATTTAATGATGAAGGCATGGTACATCCAATATAAGCTTGGTACTGGGAATAAACACATGATAATATATTCCCTATCAAAGCACAAATACACCTATCCTTTACAAATGCATGGATATGCATATCTTATTAGGTGCATAGACATTTCTAGTCTTATCAAGTGCACATATATTTATTGAATCTTATCAAATCACATAAATAAACATTCTTATAATACTCAAACTAGATAAGTTGAATGCACCAAATTTTGATATGTCTAAATGACAAAAGATAATTTGAATCCCATAGAAGGAATCTTATAGCATACACAAGACTAGTATTCATTATAGAAACTAATATAAATGAAGGAAATCATGCCTGGTTCATTTATGATTAAGGGAGACCTGATTTCAACAACTCAAGATGATTTCCATCTTAAATATAATATCCCCTTAGTAACAACACTGCCCAACATTCACCTATTGATAGATGATGGAGATAGTTTCCAAGACATGAATAAAATGTAGAGCGCTTATTATCAGTCACATGAATGAATGATTCATGATAACCCAAAATGAGCCAATAAGCAATAACCAATAATGCTCAAACAACAAGGAAGTAACTCCTTGATTTTGGGTGGCAAGAAGAGTTACGTTGCCATCCAAGAAGATATTCCTGGCCAAAGTGTGATTAATTATAAATTAATCAAGAGTTGGATTAGGCCAACAATAAAATAATACATTAAAAATAATAATAATGTCAAGCCCATGATGTATAAGGTTGCACATGCACGTAGACACACACACACACACACACACATTCTATTAACTCAAGGTCCACTTTTACTTCACATACTCAATTTGTGTTAATGACATTCATACACTTTATGATCATTGACACACATGTATACATCTATCTATATATACATATATTTGTATATGCAATAATGATCCATTGACCTAAGATATTAGATTATAGAGAGGTAGGTAGAGTTATAGAGAGAGCTGGAGAGAGGTGCATATATCTTTGGCGTACCCATTGCACACCAAGGTGCGATTGCTAGCTATATTTTCTTAACATATCCTTACCAATATCATGACAGACCAAAATATAAGCGCATAAAAATTTATTAAAAAAAAAAAAAGGTCATGGATATTTTGACCATAGTTGATTTCATAATCGACGAGAAAGCTATATAAGTGAAAAATTGATCGATGAGATAGATATATAAGAGATGAATCGATTGATGTCTAGTCATCAGTATACCAACCAACACCCCATTTTTTTTTTTTATGATTATGGTGTCGCTTATATAGCATTGTCATCATTTTTTTCAACTATTCACGTCATAAGTTGGTCATAAGTTTGACCAATGGTAAAATGGGTTGGTCTTGCAAGGCACTTACAATTCTTGACTACACAGCCCTTTTTTCAACCATTGGGTCGTCGGTATTCTGAGCACTATGTTAGTTTTTTAATGCTTTGACACAAAAATTTTGATGACCACATTGGTCGAATGTTCTACTTTTTTGAGTCGCAAAAGCGACCAGTGCACGTAGAAAATTAGGCTAAATTTTATTAGTGATGGGATGAACCCAAATCCCTTAGCCAAATACACCATTCCTTTAGAATAAAGTGAGTATTAGTGTGAGTGGGTGCAAGGTGTTCACATCTTCTATGAGAGTTATACTTACCCATTTGAGCTATAATGGCGGTCTCTTCCCATTGGTTGTGTTTATTATCTCTCCTCTCTCTCATTTCTGATATATACTCACTCCTCCCCAGTCTTTTTATTCCACTCCTAATGTTATTTTTTTATTTGATATTTTCTGTTCTTTCTTGGAGGATAACTTTGTGTTGTTATTTTTATTTTTGTATCATTTATATTCATAGTTTTATTTCTATTCATTTACACTAGTTATTCTAGGTTATTCATATTTTCAGATTCCAACATGTTATCAAAGCTATTATAGTGCAAGAATATATTTTATTTTCCTCATTTAAGAGATTTTGGTTTGGGGGGATATGCTTTTTACAGGTTTCCTAAAAATCTAGTATGTTGTTCTCTTGCATATCCATATGAGCTTGAGAAACATAAAATTTTGAGGTGAAATTTTCATTTCTATATTTTTTTGTTCAAATATTTTATAAAATCTAGGCTTTGCAAGATTCTAATAATCCTAGTGGATTTTTTAGTTGTTCCATAACATCCAAAAGTCTCAAGAAAGTCATATTTAGCTTTCTTCTCACCAAAATTAGGACATAAAAAATAACAGAAAGATTAGATGCATTACATTTTTACATCATATTTGTGTCTTCTACCAGTTAGATAGAGAAATTATTTTTGGGTTGTTTTCTTAGCACTGAAAAACCATCTAGGTATCTGTTAGATTTTGCAAACACTAGGTACATATAGAAAAACATATTGTCTAAAAAGTGTCTTGCAACCATTTTTATCTTGGATGAAGGTTGAATTTAATTCATTTGTTTATCTTCTTCTTGCTAGATTAAAAATAATGTGTTATTTTTGTAGCTAAAAATGTTTCAATTTTTTTGTTAAATATTTTTTTAGAATATCGTGAGATTTCTTTTTTGCTAGAAAATCAAAACTACACAACAAATTATGGTTTTTTTTTTAAATGATAAATTTTGCCTTAAGTATCAAATTTTATTGAACAAGATATCATTGGAAAGGTAAATATGAACTCTTCCCATCCATTTTGGGTTTGACTAATTTTTTGTCATTATTTTGAGATATTGCACTTTTGGCCATTATAGGCCTTAACACTTATAATTTGGAAAAAATTTTATAATCACACTATACTATAAAGTGCCCACATTGTAGTATTTGGTGGGAGGGTGTGATTTATGAGACTAGTTGATAGGGAGCCTCCTTGGTAATCTTCTGAGTTTTCTTAAAAATCTTCTGAGGCCTCTCCTAGGACCTCTAGGGCTTCCTCAATCCACCCCTTCTCACTGGAAAGATTCAATCCTTCCCTCCAACCAAGAATTCTTCCTATCTTGTTAAGGTCACCATTCTTGTGTTCTACAAGAACCTTCCACTCAAACCACTCCAAGCCCTAAACTTAAATTTGGATTTGTAGGAGGGTCAAGGCTTCAATACACTATATTATTGGATTGCAACCTAGGTTTGAAGCCACCAAGTTGAACCATATTCCCATTGAGTTCTAGATCCCTATCTTTTAGGCCTTGTAGCCCTTTTGGCCAATTAGGCCTCCTAAATTGTAGGAAAACACTTTTTTTGTGAAGAAACTTCAAAGAAACCCAAAATCTCTTCTAGTAGTCTTTAAGCAAGTCAAAAACCCACAAGGATTTTCTAGGTTTCAGAGTCCAACTCTATCCGTACACCTAGTTTCTTGAATATGGCCTTTTTCTTGTTTTTGGACCAGTTTGAGGTCTTAGGCTTCAAAACTTAGCAAGTTGATGTCTTGGGAACTCCTTCACTTTGTTGAGCACCTGAATAACATCCTTTATTACACACATGGCCTTCTTGGCTCATGAGAACACCCCCTGCAATTTTAAAATGAACTGTCACTTGCTCTTCCTAATCGGGCTATGCATTAAGCTCGCCTAGGGAAAGTTCTTAAAAATTCTTGCAAGTCTTTCTAGAGCTCCTCCTTCCATATTCGTGAAGCTCCATGGACCTAGTCTCCATTCCTAGGTGGTCGTACAAAACCAATGGTGGGAAGTGGAGTTAGGTCCACATATTTTCTCCTTGGTCAAAACTGGACAGCAAACAGTCCAAAACTGAAAGAATTTACAAACTACAAAACAAAAACAACTACAAATCCAACTAACTATTGAAAAATCCTTGAAAAATGCACAAAAATGGTATCAAATAGTCACAGTCCCTAATCTAATCCATTCAATATAAGGAAAATCCAAAAATGCTTCAAATTTGTTGTTCTTTCATTCAGAAAATGCTCTGCTCCCAACTACCAAAATCCGTACCATGTCTTCTCCTCCTCCAAATTAGGGTTTTTCCAGCTTATATCCCCTCCATACACATGTTTCACTCCTTATATTGGTTCAATGGGTTCAAAAACAACCTCAACTTTGAAACCCTCTAAACAACAAAAAATGTTGTCACCAACTTTTCAAAGTTGCTAATGTTGCATAGAAACATTTTTACATCTTTTCCATCTTTGAACTTTTCAAGTGGTTAGGTACTTATCTAACCTATCTAACCTTATCTAGACTACCTAAGGTATCCAAGGACCCTAATAACCCCCATGAAATCATCCTGACATTGGATGACATCATCAAGTACAGTTCACTAAATGGAGCCAAATAGAGCTATTTTCATAAAATCAGAGAGCAAAACTAAAACCTACCTAAACACTCTTGGTCCACATGACCTTATGTATTTACATTTCCCTACAAGAGGGTCTTTCACACACTCACACACCCAAAATGGCATGAGATCACCAACTTACTAGTTTCTCAAGGGTGCTCCTACACCACTAGTAAGTGGGGGTTTATTGACCTATTTTTGTGTTCTCATTCTTTTAGCATTTCTTTCTACATTTTTGCATCACACATAGAACAAAATTTCCAATTCTAACTCCTTGAAACTCATTTGAGTAGAGTTTTCATGTGAAAATGTGCTTAAGGAAATATGGTTTGTATAGGATAAAAATGGCATTGGAAGTTGAATATACTCTAATTTTAGAAAATCCTAAGTAGTTCAATAAATTTAATGAAACATATAGAGTTTTTTGTTTGTGTGTTTCCCTCAATTTACTCTTTCATATTTAATCTTTGAGTAGTGCTAATGAAATCTGGACATTGTTAGAGACTATATTTGGAACTCTAGATTTAATGAGTGGTCATATATTGGAAAATGAAATCATAATTCTAAGTCCAAAGAATTTTAACACAATCTAGGATTTCTATACAAAACCAAAATGAGTAAGGTTATAGTTAAAACACTGTGAAATCAAAAAGAAGGATGCACAATTGATTCTTAGTAGTCTCTCCAAGATAAGTGTTGAATATTTAATATTTGTTTCTACCTTCTGTGCTACTAAGAGTGCACTTTGGACTCAATTTTATATACTATCCTTAGATGATTTTTCTTAAATTCTCTCACATGGGGGAAAGATAAGTTGATTCCAATGAACACTTTAAAGTCCTCTAAGGCACATGTATAGGTTGCCAACCAAGGCACAGAATAGCATAAAACAAAAAGTATAGACAATAAGGATAAGAAAAAAAGGCATCAATGAGAAGAAGGATAAAAAAATAGCTACCCCAAAAGAAACTAATGGGACCCAATTTTCTAATGGTATCAAGCATAAGAAAGCGAAGTTCAAATATGCCTATTGTAAAAGATAGAATCATGATGGGTATAAATGTTCAAACAAACAAATTGATCACTTGACACACATTCTTGAAAATACTAATATATTGCTCTTCAATTAGTAAAAGAGAGTTCAAATGAGGGGCCTATCAAGGCTAAATAAAACAATGTGAAAAAAAAATCATTCTTTTTAACACCATCCACCTGGGTTCTTGATTTGGCTTCTTGCATCACATGGATTCATCAAAGGATGGAGTTGCAACTTTTGTGACATATTGTCTTCTTCTATTTTGATGGTTGATGACACTCCTATGAAAGTGGGCATGTTTAGGATCATGGGTGGTCCAAACTAGGCCCTTAAAATTGATGGCATGATTCTATATCATTGATCCAAGCTAACTTATTGAACCTTCCCAAAAACTCCTAAACTCCTAAACATTCAATTTGAGCAATTGGACACTATTGGTCCATTTACAAACATAGTTAATCCTTTTAGGACCATTTTGACAACCTTAGACTCATTTTTTACATTATATGCCTCACATGCCTTTGAAGGCCATAATAGGTTGTAATACTTACCAATTGATTGTCCTTGGACTTTGATTTTCCAAATCAATCCTCTGATATTCCTTGTAGGTCTTTAAGGTCTTCAAGTCCTTATTGATTGTTCTTGGTTCCCTTGCACCATACTCCCCTCCTCCAATGAAATTATTGTCCTAAGAGTTGTTCTTCTTGGGACCATTACTTGTCTTTGATGACCTCTGATATGCAGGGGTGAAGTAATCTCCCAAAGTGACTTGCCTCTTCATAAGATTCCCTGCACTCATACACAAAGTATTAGATAAATTTTTTTTTGAATATGACTATCCTACTTGGCAAATGCCTGCACTTGTGGCCCATTGTGTGAGTCATGGTGTCCCTACCTTCTGCCAATCTCATCACCATTATTTTGCCTATCAATTGGACACTTCATTGTCCTAATCATCACAAAATTTTGTTTAATCAACCCTCTTTTCTTTGGATTGTCCCTCCCTTCAATCTGAAACTCCTTCTCCCTATGCCAACTAGTATCACTATGAAAACTACCCTATCCATGCACCGAAATTTCATTTGCAAAACACATAACTACATTGTCCATTTCATCCTTGAGAAGAGGATTGAGTTTGTAAGTTATCCTTCCCTTATGTACTAGATATGCATTTGTGAGACCATCATACACAACCCTCCTAGAATATTTCCAAGGTCTACCCAAGATGACATGCCCATAATTCATATCCAAGACATCACATAAAATGCTATCACAATATTGACCAATTGAAAAATTTATGATAACCTGATCCTTTACAAGTATGTTTTTATCCTTACTCGCCCAAGTTGCATAGTAGGGATTTGGATGTGGAAAAGTATGTAACTATATCATGTTGATAACTTCTTTTGAAACCAAATTATGGGAAGCACCTGAATCAATGATCAAATTTCTGATCTTTTCATGAATCATATTTGGTCTTGAAGATTCTTTTTTTCTTGTAATGGTTTTCCTCTTCCCATAAACAAACATTATCCCTCTTCAGATAAAGCTAATATTGTTCTGGATTCCTCCTGCTCTCTTGGTTCTTCTTGAGTGAAATTGACCCTCTTATCCCTGCCCTTATCATCAGTCCATTTAGGAAACCTATATGTCTGATGGCCTACCTCATTACAGTTAAAGAATCTCCCTGTAAACACTCCATTGCCTCTTCCTCCACCTCTATATCCCCCTCTTGTCTATGACGTGTATGATTTATCCTTTTCTCTATCACTACATTTATAAAAATTAGTATTGCCTTTACCATCTCTTCCTCTCATTGTTGAACCTCCTCTTGTACCTCCTTGCCTCTCATGCCTCATATTTATCTTTTCTTCAGCCTTAATGGCCAACTTGTAACATTCCTCAACTGATCTTGGGGTAGTAAGAATAATTTCATCCCGAATGTTGTACCTTAGTCCTCCCATGTACCTAGCAATCTTTTCTTCAATCTCTTCTTCATGACCCACTCTAATGTCCAACTTATGGAACTCTTCAATTTAATTTTGTAAATCCATATCTTTTTCTCTAAGATCCCTCAACTTTTAATACAATTGTACTCTATAATCATTTGGTCAAAAATTTTCTTTCATCTTGTCCATCATAGTATACCAAGATGTGATCTTGGACTTCCTGTTCTTCCATCTCTCTGCTTGAAAACAATCCAACTATATAAGTTCATGTCCCTTCAACCTATACTTTTCAATCTTCACCTTATGTCCCTCTTCAACATCTTCACACTCAAAGAAGTTTTCAATGGAACTGAACCAATCTATTATTTATTCATCATCCATCTTGCCTCCATACATAGGAAAATCTTCTCTTTCCCTTTCATCTCCACTCTTTATGGATTTTGAAAACCTAGCCATCCTTAGATATTTAGGATCTAATTGTTCTTCATCTTGGGGTATTTCTTCCTCTCCTTCAACTTCTACTTCCTCATCCTATCTTCTACTTCTATTCTATAATGCCAAGATTCTCTCCATAATAGTTTTCATCATCGTGTCCTTCTCATTGTTCTCCTTCTTTGTTTGTTCCAATGTTGCCTTAAAATTATTTTTATCTTCAAATTTCTATTTTACTATCCTTTCCAACTCCATGTTTTTCATCCTTGTGGGAAAATATTCTTCTCCTTCAGACATGGTTCTTGATCTCCTTGACAAGGTGGATTAACTCAAGGCTTCTCCTCAAAGGATACTTCAACTCCAAGGGATAACTAAGGACCCAAACTATCAAAGTTCTCAAGACCAATTCCCAAAATTCCCCAAAGGATTCCTACTATGATCTAATATGACTTGATGTAGAGGTAAGGATGGTGGACAATAATTTATGCAAATGAATGATTTAACTTCAAGGATTCAATTCTTCAACTATGCTTCAAGAACCTGCCAAATGCTTCAAAAGTATACAAATGAGAACAACCCTTCCCAAATGGAAAATATGAATAGATATGATCAATTTATCTTAGTTTAGGAAGGATTCAAGTGGTTATGGATTTATCCCAAATACCCAAGAACCTAATCTATCAAAACTGTCTAACATACCTAATTGCACTACTTGTAGCCCTGCAACAAGCTTCACAAATTCATAACTCAATATTTCAAAGACACCAAACAACTTATTTTCACTTTGAGACACCCATTATCCTATACCTTGACATATTTGAAGGAAAAGTAAGGTTTCTTTGGACCAATGTCTCTATCCTAGGTCTGTACCCTGCCAATTAGCATGGAAATATGCAAATTAACAAAGGAAGTAACCTCACAACAACTCCCCAATACTCCAAACTCTAGATAGTCTCTCCTTATGTTTCAAATGACACAAATATAGGAGGAATTAGACTCAGACCCCCTAAAACACCAAAATCCCCAATTTGGGCACTCCAAACCCTTGATTCTAGGGCTTTCTAAATCTCTACATTCCAAGAACTTTTAGACTCAATTGATGGTTGTTTCATGTTACATTTAACATACCAAGGCATTCCAAAACATAAAAGATACCCCTCATTCAATAATAATGTCTGCTTATACAATACGCATGGCATCAATTTCAATGCATTTCCACTAGTTGCTAACTGTGATCACCTTCTCTTTCCAATTTTCTACATATGCATGGTTAAGACACTATGATACATGTTATATGTTGTCACTCCATGAAGATTAGGCTTCCATTTTCATAGAATGACTCTCATTCCTCCTAAAGTCCTACTATAATAGAGAAATTAAACAAAGAACTACCCCAAAGATACAAATTGGCATAATAAAAGATTCAATGCAATATCAAAATTCATTCAAAATAACTTGAAATGGATCAAAGAAACCCTCCTAATACATTAACACACTAGACCAAGTTAATAGAGGCTTCAAGTATGAATCAAATTATAGAAAATGAAGATTTTATTGCTCGCTTCTTCACCAGTCCATAGACTTAGGCAATCTGCCTGTACAATAGATCCTTCTAACAATTTATAATTTTTTTCTCAACCATCCCAGCCAAATTTGGGTGGTTATGTGGATTAAGAATGCTAAAATATCCCTTAAATGGGATTTCCCTCTAAATATACTCCTATTTGTTGCTTTTCAAATATTTGAATTAGCAACATTACAGTTTATTAATTTATCTGACTTCTATTATGTATCATTGATCCAAACTGACTTATTGAACCTTCCCAAAGACTCCTAAAATCCTAAACATTAAATTTGAGAAATTGGACACTATTGGTCCATTTACAAACATAGTTAGTCCTTTTAGGACAATTTTTACAACCTTAGACTCATTTTTTACATTATATGCCTCACATGCCTTTGAAGGCCATAATAGGTTGTAACACTTGCCAATTGATTGGCCTTGGACTTTGATTGTCCAAATCAATCGTCTGATATTCCTTGTAGCTCTTAAAGGTCTTCAAGTCCTTGTTAATTTTTCTTGGTGCCCCTGCACCAGTAGGTAACCTTGGGTGACCTTCTCCTTGCAATCTAGACCTTAATTTAAATGACATAATAATTATCTTGCATGAATAGGAAATTTAGGCATGTGTGACCTCAAAATGCTAGAAAGAGGTATGAAATCAAGTTATCCTCCCTCATTTTGACATATCTCTCAATCATATAATTGCATCCTATATTTAATCAAGTATTCAAGCATCAAGCATTCAAGGTATTTTTTCTCTCCATATTCTTCAAATCTAGTATTGTGGAAAGCATCAACATCCTTGATGAAAGAATGTGTTCATGATTTTTCTTTTACGTATTATGGAGTCATGTTATTGCATCAAAAGTTGTGGTCGCATTCAAATATCATTTTGAACATCAACAAGGTATAATATATTTTAATTATTAGATCTAGCATATGCTACATATCAACATGCTTATTTCAAGGTTAATCTAAGACCGAGGTTTGACCTAGGCAAACCCTTTTCAACTCAACATTTTTTCTCTTTTTTTGTGTGTAGGAAGAAGTGGAGAACACACAAGATTAGGTACAGACTGAGTATTGGGCTATTTTTTGAACAGTTGTTAGATCTAAAATAAAAGAGTGTGTTATCCCGCTTGACTGTATCCTAGGAGTAGGTCTACCAACGTGAATAAGTCCCATTGGTTTTTCTTAAAATTTAGTTCTTATATTATTCATCATCTATAATTTTAATATTTTCTATTGGAATATGCATAGTCATTTTCTATTTTGTCACGCATCCTGAGTGTCATTATTTCATCATAATTTTCCCTAGATCTTGCATATATTTACTACACTTACATAGTCACCTTCAACTCATTGTAAAATAATTTTTAATCCATTTTTTTCTAACATATTGAGACAATTGGATCACTCCCCTCTCAAGGTAATTAAAGTGGAAATAGGCCTAAGCATCCTAGTTTACCTAGACAAGCTAGTGAACCATATTTACCAACATCACATTTTGGTGAACTCAACCCCCTTATATCTTAATTATATTTTGAATGTCTAGATTTGATTTGCATATGTTTCATTATCCTATATTTACATCATATCATTACTACATTTCATTCATTTATAGATCTAGTTCATATACTTGTATTACATAAATATTTGCACATATTTGTTTGAAAATAATGCATTTTAGGAATGTGTTATCTTCTTTTTCTAGTTCAATTTTAAGTTTTATCCAAGATATTTAAGATGTTCCCTTGTTAGTAATAACTGAGAGGGGGGGGGGAGTGGGGGGTGAATCAGTGGCCTCAAAAATTTATCCTTTAAACTTTAATTCACCAATCAATACACCTTAGATTATTAAGTCCCTACAAGATGTATGCCTTTGAAATACTTGAAATAAATAATTGTCTGTTGGTTTACCTTGTCTGTCCTTATTCTCCTTGATTACCAATAAGTAGTAAAACTTATTTACCAATACTCAGTAAATATGCAGAGTATACCAATCAATCTAGAAATGCAAATGTGAAATGTAAAACAATAAAGTAATAAACCATACACACATAACACATGGATTTTAACGTGGAAACCCTGTTAAGGGAAAAACCACTGGGACCGGTACCCCAAATTTTCACTCTTCTGAAGTGAGCCCTATTAGGAGCCAACCCTGTTAAAGGTTACAAACACACTATTAAGTGTGACCTTGTTAGAGGATTTTTATACATAGATTGTCACTAAGTATCTGGCATCTATGCTACCATCCTTGAATCAGCCTTTAGACTGTCAATAGACTTTATGCTAATCTCACTACCATCCTTGAATCAGCTTCCTTCTTAGACTATCAATAAGCTTTAGGTAAGACCGATGATAATATCATGAATCAACCTTTTTGGTAATCTGTTAGGATATACCTCAATTATAGAAGAAGGTTAAGTCCTGTTCTGTTAAGAGACTTAATGCTTCAATGGTTAAACTGAAACACAATGACCTATTTCTAATGCAACTTTGAATTGCAGATATTTAGATCTATTTATGTACATTACCTCTTTGATCAATGTATCAATTCAATTCCTTTGTACTTCACACTTTCTTCTCTGTGATGTTGTACTTCATTGTTCATCGGTGTCTACAAAATTCTTTAGCTCTCCCTTAGCTTGATTGATCAGGACTGTATGAAGCTTATCCTTCACCAGTTTCTCTTCAGTATCTTCTTTCAATTCACTCCCCCGTGTATCTGATTTCTTGTGGAAATGAATTATGCTTGTCCCTTATATAGACATGATATTCCTTAATTCTTGATTCTTGATTCTTGATTCTTGATTCTTGATTCTTGGCATGAAAAACAATCTAGCCAATTTGATTTACGGCTTTAACTCTTGATTTATCTCATAGTTATCTTCTTACCAACTGTTTAAATCAATTTCTTAACTGTGGTTGAATAAAACAAATAAAACAATCAGTAAGTCTATCTTTAAGCTCTGCCAGCTAGATATTTTGTCTTTTTCTGATCTCTATGTTTTGTCGGTCAATTCTATAGTTTGTCGTCGGTGACAACTACCAGTTCCATCGGTGCAACTTTAGTTAGCTTCAGGATCTCCGTCCATCGGGCATGATTGGATCTTTCTCATCGGGCAACATTGTTTTCAGCTTGTCGGGCATCCTATGATTCTACTTCGTCAGGCAACACTATCTTCTGCTCATCGGGCATCACTGTGACTTTTTCTCTTTCTTTACCGGTGTGTGCACTCCATTGGTGTTATCTATCACTTAGTGAATAGATGAATTTTATGCATTTCTTGAAAGCATAACCTCTGTTCCATTGATTTTTTAAAGTCTTTGGCATGACCGTACAGATGATATCAAGTTGACATCAATGACAATGCAAACCATTAATTGATTTAATGTCTTGTACCATCTTCAACTTAACATTATCAAACATTCAATCAGTTACATGTCATCAATCTCTCCCTTTGGCATTGATGGCAACATACTATATTATCACACTATACTATTTCTAATACAATATGAAATACAATTGTTGAGATTCATCAAATTACCAAACATTCTATTTTGATAACTAATAAAAATGTCTGACTACCGATAAGCTTTGTCTTAGCTTAGATTTGATTCTTGTAGATTTTTTTGTTTCTTCTTCTGATGTGTTGTGTCCTCTATCAATGCCAATTTCTCTCTCTTCTTCTTTGATGTCCCTATCTTTTTTTTGCAACATTGATACAAATCCTCTCTCTATGGATATGATCTCTCCCTATTTGGAGTAATCTGATAGTGAATAGTTTTTGATGATAATATGGATACATTCTCTACCTTTGACAACAATGCCAAACAAATATTTTACAAATATCTGACATTCTGTCAAACAATTTCTTCTATCCATAATATATTCCTTGAATTTTCCTTATCCATCATCAATATAACAATATGTTCTGGTGCTCGGTTATGATATATACCTTTTTGTATATAGACGTAGCTTTGAAGTTCATTTTCTGCTTGCATCAATCATGAATGATATTCTGGTAACATATGGTTGATGCAGCCTTCAGTCATTTTATTGACTGGTAGACATGGGTTTGACCCCTAGTCTTTTTCTCAGGTACTCAAATGTATCCTTGGGCAGTGGCTTGGTGAAGATGTCAGCCAATTGTTCTTTTGATTTCACATATTCAAGTATGACCTCTTTTTCTTGAACTTGTTCTCTCAAATAATGATACTTGATGGCAATGTGTTTAGTCTTTGCATGCATGACTGGATTTTTGGAAATATTTATTGCACTGGTGTTATCACAATAGATAATTACCGGTTCTTTGATCTTCATATGCATACCTTCCAGCAACTATTTGATCCATGCAATATTTGAGCAGTTTGCAGCAACAACAACATATTTTTCTTCTATAGTAGACTGAGAGATGCATCCTTGCTTCTTGCTAATCCATGTGACAAGTTTGTCACCCATAAAGAATGCTCCTCCAGTTGTGCTCTTTCGGTCATCAAGATTTATAGCCCAATCAGCGTCGGTAAACACTTTTAATTCAAATTTGCTTTCTCTTCTATACCATAAGCCAAATTCCTCAGTGTTCTTCAGATATCTCAGAATTCTTTTCACAACAGTTATATGTGATTCCCTAGGGTTAGCAGGAAATCTAGCAACAACTCCTACTGCATGTGCAATATCTGGTCTTGTGTGTACAACATACATGAGTTTTCCTATCATTGATCTGTATAGAGTCTGATTTACCTCTATTGTCTTGTCTTCCTTTGTTAATTTGCAGCCAGTAGCCATCAGTGTTCCAACAGGTTTGGAATCTTCCATCTTAAATATTTTCATAACTTCTTTGATGTATTTGGACTGTGTAATGAAAATACCTTCACTTTGTTCAATGATCTGTAGACCAAGAAAGAACTTGATCTCACCAAACATAGACATCTCAAATTCTTTGCTCATCTCATTAGCAAATGATTTGCATAGCATATCATTGCCTCCAAATATGATGTCATCAAAAAATATTTCAGCAATCAAAGTGTTAGCATTAGTATCTTCTTTCAAATAAAGATTATTGTTTTCACTAGTCCTCATGAATCTAATACTTATTAGATAGGAATGAAGTCATTCATACAAGGCTCTGGGAGCTTGTTTGAATCCATACAAGGCTTTGTGAAGTCTACATACCATGTTCCTCTTGTCTGGATCCACAAACCCTTTTGGTTGCTCAATTTATACCTCTTCTTCAAGTATTCCATTTAGGAATGCTGACTTGACATCCATTTGATACACTTTGAATCCTTTTTATGCAGCATAAACAAGTAGAATTCTTACTCCTAGCCTAGAAATGGGTGCAAAGGTTTCTCCATAGTCTATACCTTCCTCCTGTGCATATCCCTTGCATACTAGTCTTGCCTTGTTCCTTGTGACTTCTCCATTCTCGTTCAGTTTGTTCTTGAATATCCATTTTGTACCGATGACATTCTTGTCATCTGGTCTTGGCACAAGTGACCATGTCTTGTTATTTTCAATCTCATCATTCATAGCACTTATCCATTCTTCATTATCTAGTGTAGCATTGACAAATTTTGGTTCAAACTCACAAATTAAGCAATTTGAGTTTAAAGAATTACTTCTTGTTCTTGTACCAGCTTTCTTATCTCCTATGATCTGGTCCTCTAGATGGTTCCTTCTTACATATCTTACAAGTATAGGTACAAATCTTTGTATATTAGCTTGATCTTCATTACCTTGCACATTATCTTGATCAATATCCCAACCGTCGGTAACAACAATCTGACCGTCAGTTGCAACATTCTATTGTTCTGGATTTAAGCACTGTTTCTCAGCTAGAGTTATGGGTTCTTCATAGTACACAAACTTGTTGTAGTCTTTTGGTTCTTTTGTTCTTTCCAGTTCATTCTTTTCTGCAAATTCATCAATCTTCACATTTTCACTTTCAACTATTTTGTTAGAAGCCTTGATTTGACATTTAAAAGCTTTTCTTTTGGTAGAATACCCCAGAAAAATACCTTCATCACTTTTGGCATCAAGCTTTCCATTTCTATCATCTTTTAAAGCATAACATTGACTTCCAAATATTTTGAAGTAACTTACATAGGGTGTTTTACCATACCATAGCTCATAAGGAGTCTTCTTTGAGTCCGTCTTCAATTGTACTTTGCTAAGTATATAGACAGCAATGCTAACAGCTTCTCTCTAGAAGATTTGGGTGATGTCCTTCTCTATCATTAGTGTTCTTGCATAGTCAAATATTGATCTATTCCTTCTCTTAGCAATCCCATTTTGTTGTGGTGTTCTTGGTGCAGAAACCTATCTTTTTATGCCATGCTCATTATAGAAATTAGTGAATTCATCTGATATAAATTCTCCTCCTCTATCTGATCTCAAACATTTCAAATCCTTACCACTTTGTTTTTCTACCATAGCCTTGTACCATTTAAACATCTTGA
>MU226395.1:761087-785777 GCA_018584345.1 Thuja plicata | reverse complement strand
TAGCTTATCCCACATTGTCTTTGCATTTTTGCAATCTTTGACATCCTCAAATTCAGCATCAGAGAGTGAGGCAGAAAGCTCTATAACCATGCAGTTATGTTCATGCTTTACTCTCAATTGATCTACTATTAATGGTCCTATAGGCAACACATATTCAGTATCTAAGTATTAAGTAATATCATTGCCAATACCTGATAAGTGAAGTTTTATTCTGCTTTGCCATGAAGCAAAGTTGTCTTTGTTCAACTTGGGCACATCTTGTCTGTTCATCATGTGATCTTTACTTAGGTCTTGAAACCTTTCTTCTAAGCACACAAGATCTGATACCAATTGTTAGTAATAACTGAGAGGGAGGGGGGGGGCGGTGAATCAGTGGCCTAAAAAAATTATCCTTTAAACTTTAATCCACCAATCAATACACCTCAGATTATTAAGTCCCTACAAGATGTATGCCTTTGAGATACTTGAAATAAATAACTGTCTGTCAGTTTACCTTGTCTGTCCTTATTCTCCTTGATTACCAATAAGTAGTAAAACTTATTTACCAATACTTAGTAAATATGCAGAGTATACCAATCAATCTAGAAATGCATATGTGAAATGTAAAACAATAAAGTAATAAACCATACACACATAACACATGGATTTTAACGTGGAAACCCTATTAAGGGAAAAACCACTGGGACCGGTACCCCAAATTTTCACTCTTCTGAAGTGAGCCCTATTAGGAGCCAACCCTGTTAAAGGTTACAAACACACTGTTAAGTGCAACCTTGTTAGAGGATTTTTATACATAGATTGTCACTAAGTATCTGGCATCTAATCAGCCTTTAGACTGTCAATAGACTTTATGCTAATCTCACTACCATCCTTGAATCAGCCTCCTTCTTAGACTATCAATAGGCTTTAGGTAAGACCGATGCTACTATCACGAATCAACCTTTTTGGTAATCTGTTAGGATATACCTCAATTATAGAAGACGGTTAAGTCCTGCTCTGTTAAGAGACTTAATGCTTCAATGGTTAAACTGAAACACAATGACTTGTTTCTAATGTAACTTTGAATTGCAGATATTCAGATCTATTTACATACATTATCTCTCTGATCAATGTATCAATTCAATTCCTTTGTACTTCACACTTTCTTCTTTGTGATGTTGTACTTCATTGTTCATCGGTGTCTACAGAATTCTTTAGCTCTCCCTTAGCTTGATTAATCAGGACTGTATGAAGCTTATCCTTCACCAGTTTCTCTTTAGCATCTTCTTTCAATTCACCCCCCCATGTATCTGATTTCTTGTGGAAATGAATTATGCTTGTCCCTTATATAGACATGATATTCCTTAATTCTTGATTCTTGGCATGAAAAACAATCCAGGCAATTTTCTTTATGGCTTTAACTCCTGATTTATCTTGTAGTTATCTTCTTGCCAACTGTGTAAATCAATTGCTTAACTGTGGTTGAATAAAACAAATAAAACAATCAATTAAGTCTATCTTTAAGCTCTGCCAGCTAGATATTTTGTCATTTTCTAATCTCTTTGTTCTGTCGATCAATTCTGTAGTTTGTCGCCAGTGACAAATGTCAATTCCATAGGTACAACTTCAGTTAGCTTCAGGATCTCTGTCCATTAGGCATCATTGGATCTTTCTTGTCAAGCAACATTTTTTTTAGCTCGTCGGGCATCCTGTGATTCTTCTTTTTCGGGAAACACTGTCTTCTACTCATCGGGCATCACTATGACTTTTTCTCTTTCTTTACCGGTGGTGTGCACTCCGTCGGTGTTGTCTGTCACTTAGTGAATACATGAATTTTATGCATTTCTCAAAATCATAACCTCTATTCCATTAATTTTCTAAAGTCTTTGGCATGACCGTACAGATGATATCAAGTTGACATCAATGACAATACAAACCATTAACTGATTTAATGTCTTGTATCATCTTCAACTTAACATTATCAAACATTCAATCAGTTACATGTCATCATCCCTTTCATTTATATTATGATAACATATTTCTCCCTTTCTTCCATGGCTATGGTTACCCCCTCCCAAATTTGATCCCACCCATGAGGAAATTTTAGTGCAAGAAGACACTATCAAGACTTCTTGCAAAGATCTCCCTCCTCTAGAAGAGGCCTTAAGGCATCATGTTGATCCTTATCCTAAAATTTACTTCCCATAAAAGGATAATTTGGTGAAAGATGATGATATCATATATATTTCTCCTAGTGATACCCAAATTTCTATTCATTTGAATGACATTTCCTCTAGAGATGAAGCCTTAATGAGTTATGTTTGTCCTTATTCTAAAGATAATAGTCATAAGGATATTTAAAAAGAAGAAGATGATATTATAGATACCTTTCTTAATGTCACTCTACCTTTTATATACCTAAATGACATATCTCATATTGATGAAGCATTGATGAACCATACTATTACCTACCCAAGGGTATCTTTTGTCAATGAGGAAAACATCAATACTCCTATCAATAATATCTCCAATAGAAATGTAAAATTAAATATTTTCAATGGATCTTCTCTACACAAATGTACTTTGGTGCAAGAGGAACAAGCTAAACATGTCAATTTTTGTACACCAATCACTCTAGATCATCCTTCCTCTCATACACCTTATCTTAACCATCAACTTATTTTGACACAAGATAATGTTATGCATTTCACTCATGATCTATCTCATAATATAAAATTAAACAAGGATCTATATGAGAACACTTTTTTCCCAACCTACTACTAACTGAACATGAATATTGTTAACAGGATTAAGAATCTCCCTATAGAGATCAATCCTTATACTATCCATCTCTAGAGATCAATCATTATGCTATCCATCTCTGCATAACAACTTTAAATAAACCTCATGATGAAATTTGTGATGCCCTTCCAAGGAACCCTTGGAACTAATGGTAAAACATGCACAAAAATGTTTTATTTTTGAAACAAGAACATCAAATACGTTTACCCAATGAGAAATTTCAACCCAAAAAGGAGTTGACCAATAAATTTCTCTATAAAAAATCACTATAATAATTATACCACACTCTGAAGGGTTCCAATTAACTGAACTTGGAAACTCAAATGGAACCAAACATTCCACAAGTTTCCACCAAAGCTTGGACTAGGTCCAACAAGCTAGCTGTGAAACCAAGCTAGTCCAAGACACATGAATAAGCATAGATGAGACAATAGGTTAATCCTATGAATCTATCTAACCAGAGATTCATTTTAAGAACCAAAATAAATATTCCTATGATGTTTAAACATACATATTGTTTTACCCTTAAACCAATATGCTAACCAAAATAAAGGCTATAAAAAATAAAATACAACTATGAAGTATCCAAAACCAATTTCACAAGCCTAGTAAGGAAATTATTTTGATAGGAATGTAGGGATTCCAAACTATGAAAGTTGAAATATACACATTTAGACGTAGGTATATATAAATTACATGTAGACTATGAACTGTCTCAACTGAGAGAGACAAAGACACCACTCTATAGATGGAAGCACACATCAATCCTATAAATCTATCTAACCAGAGATTCATTTTAAGAATTAGAAGAAATATTCCTATGATGGTTAAACTTAAAATTTTGTTTATGATTCTAACACAACTAAATACTATCAAAAAGTTAAATACAACAATTTGGTATACAAAAACCAACTCACTAGCCTGGTAAGGTAGAGATTACAACATGTCGGCAGAGACACCAAAATACACAGGTAGCAAACTATAGGCGTAGATGTAGGTCTATAGATATTAAATGCAAACTAAAAACCATCTTAGACTGTAAAGGAAGAGAAATTTCTCTGTTAGAGAATATTCCAATCAACAAAGATGTTGATAGCTAGGCCTAGATGTTGATCTACAAACTTTGGCCAAACACTAAGAAATTAAGGCACATAACTATGTTGATTCCAATGTATGTCAAAATGTAACTAGCTCTATGTTGGGGAATGACTAAATCATCCTCCGAACCTACAAAAATCACCACTACATTTGTTTTATAAAACAAATTTAAGTGTTCCTATAATAAGAGAAAAAATACAACATGAAGTTTACAAGATAAAATCACAATTATTTTCATGCTCAATCCCAAAAATGACACACATAAACCTATATAACCATAAGCATCATTTTAATATTCAATTTCCTTCATATTGAGTATCTATTATACATAATTATATTTCATAGGACATGCACCCTTAAGAAACATATAGGGGCATAATATAACATAAACCAAGAACAAAAAGTGAAAGAGAGAAGGAGAGGAAGAAGGTGAATTTCAATGCCACATTCAATTCCAATACTAATATCAAAACTCTAGTTCCCAATGATGGTTGGCCATTCCACCCAACCATGTGGAATTCATTGGTCCCCCCATTGAGATAAGGAGATGAACACATGGCCCAAACACAAGAAACAAAAATATGCATAGGGAGTATGCTTACACACATGTAAATCACAGAGTAAACACATCATTCATTTCATCATAAAAAGAACCATCATCTTCTCATGGAATACCATGCATCCAAGTACTACACAAACTACCATGGGGTTAGGTGATATGGAAATAATGGGTAATTTTCATTGTGTTGTACTACTAGCTCACACACAATGGGTGATCCTCTCATGAAGATGAGGAGTCCAACAATCATAATCCATCTCTCAGGTATGGTATAATGAATATACATTCTCATAGATAATCCTTTACCACATTCCTTCTCATCCACTTGAATCTAATTACTCCCATTATCCAACCAAGTGATTACTCATACCTTGTGATGCATTGGTAGTCACTTCCCAACTATCCCTATCAACTACACCCAGGGATCATCATGCTCTTCATGAAGAAAAAATTCAATTACAAACATATGAATAAACAAAATAATTTATTTCATTAAAGACTTTTGCAATCATATCAATTTTTCCATATATATTAAACATAAAATCATTAACATCCAAGATGGTGAGGATTAAGCATCAAACCAATCATTAACTCATTACCAGTTCATACCAAATATATCATTCCACTTCACAATCACTCTCAATATTTGAGTGACCATAAAGTTACTTGAAAATAGACTCAAATAGAGCCCAATAAGAAATTTTATACTATAGTTCCACCTTTCCACATAATAATTTAATATCAAATTATTCAAAATCCAACTACAAAATTTTTCCAATTTCATGTGCAAAATCAACAATATGAAAATACACACGCTTGATAAGAGCTTCACCACTATGGATAAGTTTTCTAGAAAAGTTATGCACTCCTTGACCACTACCTTATGAATGTTTCCATAGGTGAAGGAGAACAAGAAAGTGTTGGAAATAATAGAAAGTATGTACTGAGAGGGGAGGGGTGAATCAGTACCTCTAAATTTTTTATCTCTTTTAACCTTAATCCTTTATGTAATCAATTTTATTGCCAACCATATGTCCTATTCTATGTTGGTGTAAGTTATACCAATTCATAAACTTAACAAACATGTAAACATTCATAGAAGCATTCATGAAATGTAATGACACATAACACAAGATATGGTAACACAAAAAAACCCTATTAGAAGGTAAAAAATACGGTGGGGATGGCACCCACAAAAACTTCACTATCTATAGATTGGAAGGGGTCAGTTAAGGCTTACAATTTAATCACTTCTGATGATCTACCCTATTAGGAGTATTATGTGGAGACTGGTTAAGGTCTACTCTGTTAAGAGCTTTAACAACACTGTTTAGTGTGCACTGGGTTAAGAGATTTACAAAGGATTGTGAAATCCACCTTTCTTGAAAGTATTTCTTCTATTTGCTACACTTGTTAGAATGTAGACTAAAATACTCATTGACCTAAGTGTATGCAATATTCAATTTCTGATTACATGTCCATTAAAAACACATGTATAAGGTATCACCTAATGTGATTGATTAATACCTATGTTTCTCGGTAGCCTTGAATCTTGTTCTTGATAACCTAATTTGTTTCTCGGTAGTCTAATTTGTTTGCTAATTTAGAAAGATTTACATTATTTTCTGCCACTTCTTGGCTGATCTTCTCGGTCAATTTGTAGTGGTACTTTTGTTCTACTTTTTCTTCAATGGATTTTTTTTGCATCCACATTTTGAGTTGTCATGGCTTCAGTTAGAATGGAAATTTGATCCAGAATGGGGGTATTGTGATCAACATCAATGTCAAGAACTATCTGTTGTAAGATATCTCTTGCATTTTCCAGCACTAGAGAGTCCTGATACTCTTTTCTAAGCTTGTCTTGTAAATATTTTCTTTGAAACATTTCTCCATATTGTTGGAGAGATTAATAATCCAAAGTAGCTGGATCACACTTGGGTATCTCAATGATCTCTTCAAGTGTTACTTCTATCTTTCTCTTCTTGGTTTTCTTCTTCTTGTGAGATGCACCTATATGCAGTACCAAACCAAGTTTTTATGCTTTATCTGATGTGATGGATGAAGGCTTAGGTGGTTTTGTACCTTTTTCTTGATGCTCGGGGTTTTCCTTTCAGTTGCATGTGGACATATCCTCATCAAAATTTGGTGTATCTATAGCATCTTTGGTATCCTTAGGAGTATCTTCATTTTTCTTCTCTCCTTCACCTTTTCCTTTTTGCACTTCATCTATATATTTCATTAGTGCATCTTTTTTGGTGTGATCTCCATCTTTTTTAGTATGATCTACATTTGTAACATTTTGTTCTCCACCGATGGTTGTCTATTTATCAGGTTGAATATTTCATTTCTTCTTCCCCTGCATCCTCGGGAATGCTTGTTTCCTTGTCAGGTGACTTCTTTTCCAAGATTATATTGATAGCTTGTATCAATAATCGGATTTGTCCTGGTGTGTCTACCTATGTAGATTCTTAGTAGTTTCATGTTCATCGATTTAGTCTTGGAAAATAGTGACATCTTCATATTTATGTACTTCATCTGAAGGATCTCATTCGGTAATATCAATGATGGTATTATCGGGCCATGTTTCATCTACAATGTCCACATCCTTGTTGGCTTTTGTGTTCAATGCTTCTTCATTAACATCCTCATTAGTTATAAGAATATATTTGGGGCTCTGTTTAGCCTGATCATCTTTATTCTATGGCTTGTTGGTGAGAGCTATTTGTGGCTCGGGACTTGTATCCTTTTAGGTATATCAAGTATCTTTCTCCATTTAGCCTCACTTTTTGTGTCTAGCTCAATTAGATGTCCTTGAAGCACTTGGTAGGATCTTAACTTTGGTGAGAACCTTTTGGAGTGTTTCTTCATCATTTCTTCAATCTCCTTCATTTTAGACTCGGGTGGCATGACAGAAAGGGCACTTTCCCATATCTATTTCTCAGAATGTAATGCAAATGTCCATCTTGCTGACAATCTATTCATAAGTGCTTTTTGCATCTTATTTGCCAAATGTATTGGAACATATTTGAATGCACACATCATTGTGATAATTGCCTCTTCTATTTTATTTTGATCCTCAAGATCCAATGTTAGCCATTTCTTAATCTTAGTGTCATTTTCTATACCTGATTTGATAATAGAAGAACATACCTCATCAATTGTAGAAGGAAGTGTGTTCTTGACAGCTTGTACAGATTGTTCATCCTGCTTTGTGTCTTCCTTATCTTCCTCTGTGAGGATTAATTTCCTTCTCCTCTTAGGTGTTGTATTATTTTTCTTAGTACGAGGCTTTCTTTTATATGTCCTTTCTTGACTTTTCTTGACAGGTGAAGGACTTGCATCCTTTATTGTCTGACTTCTAGTCCTAGATGCAATAGTTGTCTTAGGTTTCTTTGTTGCTATTGGTGGTGGTGTATTAGAATCTATGGATTCTATGTCACTCTCCTTCTCAGCTTCACCAATGGGTGACTGAACCTCAGTTTCTTCTATCTATTTTATTTCCTCTTCATTCACAGTTAGCTTTTTCTTAAGATTCTTAACCATTTTATCTTTCTTCCTCTCAATCTTTTTCACAACTAAGCCATTTTTTATCCTTTCTTTGGCTTCCTCATTAGTTCCAAACTTAGGTTGTGATTTTTCCAATGGTTCATTAATCAACGCTTCAATAGCATTTGTTTCTTGATCTATGTTAACCTCATAGTCAAGTGCTTCCAGCCATGCTATCCTTGGTATAGCTGGCTTGATATAGGTGTAATCAGTGTCCACCATAAAACAAATGTCAATCTTGTATTTTTCTACTAATTGCTCTGGTATTCTCATTCATTCTTGCATTATGTCTTTGAATACAACAAAGTATTCATCCATGACTGATTCAAAATTGTCTCCTAGAGATTTGATGAACTCACTAATCTGTGTGGTCACTGGTCATGTAGTGTCCCATTTGACATTACCGATAGATGGGAGGGATTCTTGTAAATAGAAAAATATGCACATTATGAGTGAAACAAACTTACATGAGTTAGACTTTGCAGTCCTTATTATCCTAATGTTCTTATCTAATTGCCTTAGTAGAAGTTCTGATATATCTAACTACAGTCCCTTCTTGACAATTTTGTATGTTGTATCCACTACTCCAGATGCAATATTGTTCATCCTGCTAGCCTGAAAGAACTTGTATCCTAAGGCACATGCTCCCAATTTCATTTCATTATCATTGATGGTGGATACCTTTAATCCTCTTCCATCCCACGCATCTCCTATGTTCTTTTCAATGTCATCTTTAGGCAAGTGCTTTAGTTCCTTTACTTTATCTATTATGGGATAACTGGTAACAACATGTATAACATCCCTGTTTATCAGTTTTGGCTCATCCAAACATATCTTTTGGTCATGTACTCTACTTAGTAATAATCGAATCCATTCGGTCTTGAATTCCTTTGGTAATAATAGGGCATGTGTGAGTCCTTTCACTTCAATGTGCTTATGTTCTTCTTTGATTGTCCCATCATCATTGCAAATATTTTTGTAAGCTTGCTCAACTTCCAGGTCTCCTATTTATGTGATCTTGTAGTGAATATATGCTCTGACAACTTCAATGAGAAAAACCTTAACCGGTATACTGGAGAATGCACCAACATTTTTGGGTTGTGAAGAAACCTAGAGACAAATCTTGTAATGAGGTTCTTCACAGGTGGTATTCTTGATTAGATTCACCTTTGCAATCTTTGCATTCTTGATCTTGGAGGTTCTTGAAGTTGATGCCATTATTTCAGAAATTAGGGCTTTTTCTATAAATAAAAACATAGATCTTGGTGATTGCTATTACTTACTTCAACCTTTTGTGACTGCTGAGAATCTTTCTGAGTGTTGTGAACAGGGTTGGAGTCACTCTATAATCTAGTTTCTTCGTGCTCTATTTTTTCTCTACTTCTTAGCTCAAGTTGCTTTGTGAATAATGAGTTGTTCCATCGACTATTTATAGGCTTTTTTCCCTAAGTTATGTCATAAATGCTCACCCACTTCTTGGTGTTTGAAGACAGATTCGTCGGGTAGCACACAAATTTCATTCTTGGTGAGAACATGATGCTCGGGACACGTGTCAACTCATTTGAATATTTTCTTGATGTATCTTAGTATATGGCGAAGACAACATGTCTTTTTACATGATTACTGATGGATCTCGGTTTACACTAGTAACTTAGCTTTTATACATTAACTGACAATTCTTGGTAAGAATTGACAAATTTAGCTTTGTATGTATGCCAAATATTTTTAGTATGCATTAACTGATGAGATTGAATTCACAAAATTGTAACAAGTAATACCATATTGCATCTTTAATCATGTTGATTTGGCAATTTAATTGTGTATAATGGAACTGATGCAAAATATAACTTGGTATAATGTAGTTCCATACTTGTTCTTCTTAGGTGTGGGTGGTGATGTCATTAGATCCATTGGATAAGGTGTCACCATTTTTATTTCTTGGTCCAACTTCATCACTGTTTGTAGCTTTCCTCCACATTTTGTTTCTCATCTTCCTGATGTCTTCAATGGTGTTTCCATTGGAAAAGGTTCTTGTCTCTGTCACTTAGTATATGTAGTCCTTTCTTAGATGACCAAATTTATGATAGTGTAGACATGCCATTCTGGGGTTACTCCACCTCCTAGACTTTCTCATCCATTGTCTCATGTAGTTTGCAACTATGTGTCCAAATCTTCCACATGCTTTGTAGTTTTCCCATGTGTTGTAATCCCAAACATATGAGTTACCGACTCTTTTTGGTTGATAAGCAGTTTTATTTTCTTTACGCTTCCATGCTTGCCTTTTCTTCTTCCAGCATTCAAGAGATGTGTGTCCATGCATTTTGCAAGTAGGATAGTATTCTTCCATGTAGGTTTCCTTCTTTGCTTTTTTTACCCTAGATTTACATTCATATGCTTTATGTCCTTTCTTGTTATGTTTATAACAAATTCCTATGAATGAAGGTGTGGATTTAGGAATACCTTTCATTATTCTCCTGCATACATTTGATGTGTGGCCTGGTTTTCCAAAGTGATTGCATGACTACTTTCTTGGTCTTGGATTTGTGTAAAAATTCTTTGGATCAGCTTGGTATGGTGATTCTTCATTCTTGGTGTACCCTAGTCCGATATTGTTTTTTACTCTTCTTTTTCCATCTAGAAAATCATCCATCCTTTTGTTTCTTTCTTCAACTCTCTTGACCATGTCATTATGTTGTTTCTGAATTCTCACTTCATGTTTGAGATTTTCCATTTTCTTCTCTTAGCTTGCCGATAGCTTCTATTCTTTCAATGATTTCTATGTTCACTATGTTTTCCTCTTGAATCATAAGAATAATCTGATTGGTGATCTCATGATGAAGTTTTGTAAGTCTTTGTATTTTTGACTCTTTCTCTTGTAGATTTTTCATTAATCTTCCTCTTGTCATCAATAGCTAGTGTTCTCTCCTACTCATAGATTGTCTAGCATTGTTCTTGAAATCAATCATTCTTACCATCTATGTCTCTTGACCGATTTGTAGAGATTTCACTTGTCTAGCTAGATGTTGATTGATTTCATTCAGACTTGTGATGCTTTCTTTAGATTTATCTACTTCTTTTCTAGATGCAGATTGTGATGACTTAAAGAGATCAGGTATCTCCTATTCTTGGTATTCTATTTCATTACAGCAAGATGTCATAATCTAACTTTCATCTATCAATTGTCTCATCTTGATTCTAGATTCTTTATATTGTTCATAGAAGAGCTATATTTCTAACTTTTGATTCTCAATACTCTTATCAAGCTTGTACTTCTCCATTGTTTGATATTTTCTCTTAATTCTTTAGACTTTTCTAAATAAGAGATCTAGCTTTGATACCAATTGTTGGAAATAATGGGACGTATGTACTGAGAGGGGAGGGGTGAATCAGTACCTCTATAACTTTTATCTCTTTTAACCATAATCCTTTATGTAATCAATTGTATTGCCAACCATCTGTCCTATTCTATCTTTGTGTAAGTTATATCAATTCATAAACTTAACAAATATGTAAATATGCATAGAAGTATTCATGAAATGTAATGACACATAACACAATATATGGTAACATAGAAAACCCCTGTTAGAAGGTAAAAACTACGGTGGGGATGGCACCCACAAAAAATTCACTATGTTTAGATTGGAAGGGGCCGGTTAAGGCTTATAATTTGATCACTTCTGATGATCTAACCTGTTAGGAGTATTATGTAGAGAATGGTTAATGTCTACTCTGTTAAGAGCTTTAGAAACACTGTTTAGTGTGGACTTGGTTAGGAGATTTACAAAGGATTGTTAAATCTACCTTTCTTGAAAGGATTTCTTCTATTTTCTACACTTGTTAGAATGTAGACAAAAATACTCATTGACCTGAGTGTATTCAATCATTAATTGTTGATTACAGATCCATTAAAATCACATGTATAAAGTATCACCTACTATGATTTATTAATACCTATGTTTCTCGATAGCCTTGAATCTAGTTCTTGATAACCTAATTTATCTTTTGTTGTTCTTGCTTGAAACTCTTAGTCTGATCCATAGATGTGCTCATTGGATACTATCATCCTCAAATTATTTTTGAAATGAATGATTACACATCTATTTATACAATAGATTGACCTAATTCAGTTTTATGTATTACAAAGATAACTCAATGATCGAAGGTTTACAACTTGACCTTGATCTCCTAGTATGCATGTTTTTAACCAATTAGACTGATTAAAACAATTACAATTGTCTTTCTTTCCCCTCACCAAATGGTTTTAAATCAATTCAAATATCTAAATATAAAACATAAGTGTTTTATCTGACGTGGAAGTGAGATCCACATTTCTTGAGATATAACTGACTTTCGGTGTATGATGCCCATGTTGCTCATGAAATTCTTTTGGTGTTCTTTCTGTGAACTGTCTGTCAGGTTCCCTTTCTCTATTGGGTTCCTTTGTCGATTTCCCCTATTAGCATTTTCAGTTTTCACTTTTGATTTAAACTGTAAGCGTGTCTTTCGGTGTAAGTGTAACCGATGGTTCATAAACTATTTTCCCTTTGCATACTAATGAAAAAATTAATGTCTTCAGAAGGATGCGAAAGGTGATGAGAATCAGAGTTTGTTCAAATTCATGTTCGATGATTGGACTTGGCTTCTACTATCCATACAAAACATGGACAAAAAATAAAATTAATGGTTGGGTAGCGGGCTATGTTATTTTCCTCTCTGTTTTACCTCAGGAGAACCATTAGGGTTATTTTTTAGTTTAGCCTGGGTGGCATGCTACTTTGAATACTATTTGGTTGTAGAAATTTCTTTATAGCCATAATGGCTTCTTAGATATTTTTAAAACTGCTCGTAGCTACACTGGCACTGATACTAGTAGTTATCCTGGTACTCCTACTAGTATTCCTATAATTTACTTTTTAGATGTTATATTGTTGTTAGTTAGATGGTGGAGGGGTTTTTTGATATTAAGGGAAGGGATTGGATGACTGTCTATTGTTACTAATTTTTGTTTTTTGTCTACGGTAACTACTATTCTTGAGGCTCTGACTCCTGTTGTTCTCATGGGTCATCCCCTTCATTTTCATTGCTTTTAATATAAAGAAACAATATGAAAATACATCATTGTTGACCACAGAAAATCTTAAAATTTCAAACAAATAATTGAAAATCTAAAAGAACCCATTGGTCCCCTACTAAACAATAACCCAAAAATGCAATCCAAATGCAATTTCACCCATCCAATAAAATTTGGGAGCACAACATTACCAAGGGTATCATTTTGAATTTTCAAACTATTCAAGTTATAGAATGCATAAAATTAATTAATATAAATTGAAGAAATATTCTAAATCATATTGCTAAATCAAAGAAACAATTTGAATCAAAAGGAATGAGAAAATAACAACAAATCAAAGTTTTGGTAACTCAACATGAGAAAAATTTCAAAATTGAAGAACTTTTCACAAACTCAATCATAGCTTGAATCCTTTGGACAACAAGAAACATTAAAAAAGACTAATTTGTTGAGCTCATATGCACAAAAAATTCCCAATATATCTCTCCCAACAAAAAACACCCAAATTTTGAATGTAGAAGGGTTTGAGAGCGAAAAAATGTGAAAATAAAACTAAGTATATACAAATGCCTTATCTTATTCCTTTATAAAATGAAGTTACTATTCACCTTTTAAAAGATAGATAAAAATAACTAAATCATACAACTCCCTTTTGATTTTCAAATGCCCAAATCATCCTAATTATGAAATGTTTATTAAAATATACGTAAATATGCCATGTATGACTCTACGATTATCAAAAAAAACATTTATACAATAAAAATCAATTCATTATTAAATCAAATTAAAATGCACAAACACTTCCTTTTCAACCTTGATTAGACCCCATAACTCCAAGATACTCAATCAACATTATTTTATCAACAAAAATCATTTATTATTTCCTCTTTAACTCAATTAAACATTAATAATCATTTAACCACAATTGCTAGTTGAACCATTAACTCATTAAATATGGAAATCACTACTATTTAAAACCTAAACTTCAAATAACAAATGAAAATCCTATGAAACCCACATTATCAAAATAAAATTTCTATGAGGTATCCACATAGGGCCAGTCACCACATACTACCAATGGTGGTAGTCGGGTGTAATATGACTCTCATAAATAGACAAATTGCACTCAATTGAACACGATGAGGCTAGGCTAGGGAAATTGGTCAATGTGTCATCTCTGAGTAAAGCCCATTTGGGAAGTAGGCACACTCAAACCTATGGAGCTACTTGGAGTGATGTCTAGTACCTACCCATGTTAATAAAATAGAAAAAGAACATATACAAAAACTCAAAGCCATTGAAAGGGAATTTTAACAATGCAATCATTCTTATATATTTGAATGCTACAATATCATCCCTTTCATATTTAATCATGATGTAAAGCATAACAATAGAGGTCTCATCTATTTAATTAATACAATTGAAATATTATTTCACTACAATGATGAACATACTACTTTTGCAAACAAAGCCATCATCCAAATAATTAACTCAAGTCTTGCCTAATATTTATAATTACATTGATTGGAATTTAATATAAAATAGACCAAATTATTCAAAATCCAAGCATAGCTTAAGAATCATAATGCCTTATTATCATGACGGCATTGAATTTTTTTTCATTGATGAACAAGAATGTTGTGGGTATGCCAGACTTGTCATTGATGTCAACATGCTTCTTTTGAATTATATTGTTATCGCTTCTGGAATTTCAGTAATATAGTTGATATTATTTGTGTTTGTGTTTCTAGAGAGTTTATAGATATGTATATACAATTTTGACAACATGTTTTGGTATATCTAATATATCTATATTCAAGTTTTTTTGTATTTTGGTGCTTTGGTTAGATTGTTATTTTGTTTGGAAGATCAGTTTATCAGATACTCTGTTTCTCCAGAACATGTCCGCATTTCTTTGAATGATTGTTTTTTATCCTATGGTTTTAGGACAAGGATAAAGAATGAATGAAATGTGTGATTTCAAGTGGGTATGAATATTTTTTTGTTTTGGCTTAGACAAGAAAAATGTAGAGTATAGTCTAGATGAAACATGTAAAGAATTATCTTAGCTGACTACTTGATGAAGTGTTTTTAGATGACATGGAATATGGTTGAGTTGTGTATATATATGTTTTATGTACTTATTTTGGGGAGAGAAGAGATAAGAGAAATTTCAAGGAAGTATACAATGGTATGTAGCAGAAATAGATATAAATTGATGAAGTACAAATGGTGTGTTACACTCATTTTTTGAGCTTCAAAGGAATTGATTTTGTGCATATGTCAGATGTAATTGCAACAATTAATTTTTTCTACTTATTCTACTATGGGAAATGAGCCCTTAAAAAATGAGCCTCTACTTATTGGGAAGTGAGACCTATAGCAGTGAGTTGTGCAATGAGAACTTGTAATATTATATAACTAGTTGTATTATATTGAGATTTAACCCTCTCCATGGTTTTTCTATTTTGGGTTTTCCAATTTGAAAATATGGTGTTCTCTTGTCCATGTAATGTGCTTATTCAATTATTTATGTTTCTTTCTATTATATATATAATGAAAAAGGATCAAGTCAATTCATCTTAAGGATTTAATGAAATATTGATTCAACCCCCTCTCAATATTTCAGTTTTTCAATAATTGGTATCAGAGCTTGTGTTAATGTGATTAGATTTATAGAAAAATGGAAATGAATGTAATTTTCATTTTATATGTTTACTAATATATGTCTTTTCTTTTCAGGTATGCAGCAAATAAAAGACTATGAAATTCACAAATGATATCTCAAGTATTTATGCACTATAGGAATATGCAAATATCACAAGGGGAATGTTGATAGAATTATCTCTGAATTACTTACTAATTGAATATGAGAAGACTTGTATTAAACATTGCATATTATTTCCTTTGATCAATCAAAATATGATTATATATATGCGAGACATGACACTATAGAGACATGGCTCTATAATGACATCTCTCTTCATAACAAATATTTTTGTTACCAACTAATAATACTAATTTGTGTTTATGTAAATCATATTTAACAGTGTATAGGTTGTGTTCTATACGCTCAATTAATGAGGGTTAGTAGCACCGATTTGTAATGAAAGAAATCAATCAATTACTAAGAATGAACCTACGAACAATAAAATAACAAGCAATTAAGGAGGAATACAAATGAATTCAAACCAACAAAGCTCAAATATTCTATTGCCTCTCTCTACTCCTTTTGAAACGTTGTGTGTGTGGTGCTCAGTATTGGTATTGACGGTGTCTATGACTTGGGAGCGTCAAGAAATGATATTGATTTTGATCACAAGAATTCTTTGAATGACTCTAGCAAGAATCCTACAAAGTAAGGCCACGTGAAAGCTTGAACTCCTAGATCCTTCAAATGGTTATGAAGGGTTGATTATATAGAATATGGAAAATTATTTGAATGGTTCAGATTGATCCGAGAGATTGGAGAATGAATGGTTCATATCAAAAGGAACTTGAGAAGTAATTAGTAAACTCGACCTCTTCAACTAGGAGAGAAGAAGTGATGTTTTAGTTAATTGAGGAGCAACAAGTAAATTCCACCTCTTCAACTTGGAGAGAAGAGGTGATGCTTTAGTTTAACTGAGGAGCAACCAGTGAAATCCACCTCTTCATCTTTGAGAGAAGAGATAAAGTTTGGTTAACTGAGAAGCAACTAGTAAAGTCCACTCTTCAACTTGGAGAGAAGAGGCAATGTTTAGTTAACTGAAAAGTTGAACATGAGTTACCTTTTTGAACTTGAGATAAGATTTAATTGAATATTTAATTCATTTTTGTAATTAAAGTATTCAAACATGTGATAATTGAATTCTTTTTTATTTAGAATTGAATTATTGAGTGAAATTAAATTAATTTAATTATAAGAATTAATTAACAAGTTTAAATATTTAAATTTAAACTTTAGAAAATTTAATTTAATTAATTAATGAGGATTACTCAATTAAGGTTAATTAATTAAATCAAATTAATTATTTGATTAATTTTGGGGATATGATTAGATGATTTAGGAAATGAATTTAGAAGAAAATAGATGATTAATTAAAGATTAAAAATCATTAATTAATAGATGAAAATTAGTATTTTTAATGTAAAATTGCAAGTCTATCCATTTTAGGGTGTCTACATTTGCCCCTCTTTGATACAATGTGATTCATCATATTGTGTCAAAGAATTTTTAGATTTGATCCTGCCCCACCTTGCCCTAGTGAATAAAATGACAAGCAATCAAGGAGGAATACAAACGAATGCAAACCAACAAACCTCAAATTTGTTGCATCTCTCTACTCCTTCTGAAATGTTGTGAGTTTGGTGCTTAGTGTTGGTATCAGCAATGTCTATGACTTGGGAGAGTCAAGAATTGATATTTATTTTCATCACAAGAATGATTTGAATTCCCCTAGCAAGAATCCTGTAGAGTAAGGGTTTGTGAAAGCTTTAAATCATGGATCCTTCAAATGGTTATGAAGGATTGATTATTTGGAATATGGAAAATGATTTGAATGGATGATATTGATCCCAGAGATTGGAAAATGAATGGTTCAGATCAAAAGGAACTGGAGAAGTAATTAGTAAACTCCACTTCTTCAACTAGGAGAGAAGAGTTGATGTTTTAGTTAACTGAGGAGCGACAAGTAAACTCCACCTCTTCAACTATGAAGGAAGGGGTGATGTTCTACTTTAATTGAGGAGAAACCAGTAAAATCCACCTCTTCAACTTGGAGAGAAGAGATAATGTTTTAGTTAACTGAGAAGCAACTAGTAAACTCCACCTCTTCAACTTGGAGAGAAGAGGTAATGTTTAGTTAACTGAAAAGTTGATCACGAGTTACCTATTTGAACTTGAGAAAGAATTTAATTGAACATTTAATTCATTTTTGAAATTAGAGTATTCAACACGTGAGATATTTGAAATCTTTTTAGATTTAGAATTGAATTATTGAATGAAATGAAATGAAATTAATTTAATTAGAAGAAATTAATTAGTACCTTTCAATATTCAAATTTAAACTTTAGGAAATTAAATTTAATTAATTAATGAAGATTAATCAATTAAGGTTCATTAATTAAATAAAATTAATTATTTAACTAATTTTGAGGATATGATTAGATGATTTGGGGAATGAAATTAGAATAAAATAGATAATTAATTAACGATTAAAAAACCATAAATTAATAGATGAAAATTAGTGTTTTTAATGTAAACATGCAAGTATGTCTATTTTAGGGTGTCTAGATTTGCCCCTCTTTGATACAATGTGATTCATCACATTGTGTCAAAGAATTTTCAGATTTAATCCTGCCCCAACTTGTCCTAGTGACAGTAGGTGGACTATATGCCCCCTCAACAAATTAAGCATAGAAAATTTGTGAGATGAACATTAATTTGGTTAAAATGTGAATCACTATATGATGATGATGAATGCATTGCTATGTTGGTTATGATGTTATTGATGATGGATGCATTGATTATATGATCTACTATGCATATGTTTTGGATTTTTCGTATGCAATAAATGAATACAATCTTCTATGCACAAAATATATGAGTAATGCATGTGTTAGTGAGAAGAAAGTTAGTGGGAAATTATCCCTGGAATCGATTTGATATATTGGAGTGATAGATAGGATGGGTGACCCAAGTCGCTGCTGAATTTTCCAATTTTGTTCATCATTGCACCTTATTATGAAAAAGGAAGAGTATCCAATGTACCCAGATATTTCTCATCTAGATACTGCTATGATCTCTGATAACCAGAAGTAGTAGAGACATTGAATAGAAAGAGAACCAAATGCACCTAGATATTGATCATCGGGATACCGCTATGATCTCTTATTTTGAAAAGAAAGAGAACAAAATGCACCCAGATATTGACCATCTAGATATCACTATGATATATAATTTTGAAAAGAAAGAGAACCAAAATGCACCCATATATTGATCATCTGGATACCGCTATGATCTCTAATTTTGAAAAGAAAGAGAACCAAATGCACCCAGATATTGACCATTTGGATACCGCTATGATCTCTGAACAATCTAAAATAAAAGAAAAACCAAGATAGAAAATCCAATGCACCCAAATACTGACCATCTGGATACCACTATGATTCTATTGGTAGCAACAGGCAGATAACAGAAAAGGATTGTCCAATTCTTTTCTAGGGTTAAGCTCATATTTTGGAACTGCGCAGTTGCCAAATATGTGATTATGCCTACCACATTTATCCTAAATCATCATTTCCCTAGAATAAAATTGAAATATTCCACAAACAAAAATCAAAGAAAACAAGATCATGATCCATCATAGCTACTCTCATCACTCAGTGGTATCCTTGAGTAGCGTAAGAACATAACCGTGAAAGATAAAATGACAACAGATAACACGACTAACCTAGTCAATCATTTATTGTTCCTCGATTTGCTTGATTTTTTTATTCTTGATTGTGTCTAGTTTCAGGAATGGATGACTCATATAAGACTGATCTATCTGGTTTTGAGCATAGCTATCACTATGTAGGAAAATTGATTTGTTTGATTTGAAGATTGATTGATTGACTTGATTTGAATATAGATTGGATTTGTTGATAAAGATGAGTCATATGAGTCCATTGCTGATTGGTGAAGCTCATGATTTTGACCTTTGATTCATTGTTGGATTGTCTTTCTCTTTGTTGATAACTGAGCTGGTTTTATTGCTGAGATTTTGCATTTTTTTAATTTTTTTTATGAAGATTGATTTTTTAGGATATTTTGCTCTTTTTAGGACTCTTTGATGAATTTTTAAGATTTTTTAGGGATTTTTTCAGGAATTTTAAAATTTCCCCCTAGTCTGGTGGACTAGTACAAACCATGGATAAGCATGATTCTCAAAGGGGATTGTGCTTCTAAAAAAAAGCTAGGATAGTCAGTCTTACATGCGGGGAGTATAAGCCTTGATTTTTGGAGCTCATTGATGCTAAAGTGGGATTTGAACACTTGATGCCTATTTTCTATATTTTCACCAAGGTACCTACCCAATAGTGCCTGTTTTCCAGGTTTTCACTGAGAGAGCGATTCTATTTCTCTTTACTTTTCTCTTTTTTCTCTTTTTTTGTTTTCGCCAAGGCACCTATTTTCCAGGTTTTCACCGAGGTAACCTTTTGTATTTTTGTATATTCTATTTGTTTTTTTGTTTTTTTTGGTGCCAAGGCACTTGTTTGCCAAGTTTTCACCGAGGTAACCTTTTGTATTTTTTAATTTTGTTTTTGTTTTTTCTGGATATGTAGATAAGTGTTTTTGACCTTGAGACCTCAATTGTAGAACCTCTTGAGGTGCATGTTGTTGATATAGCCTAGGAGATGATCTCCTTCTGGTGTCACCAGTTGATATGCCCCACTATTTCAAGATGTGACAATGACATAGGGTCCTATCTAGTTAGGCTCAAACTTTCATAGTTTTACTCTTTCTGTTTGATTCTTTTGATTCTCCATTTGTATGAGGTCTCCTACCTCAAAGGTTCATGGTATGATATTCTTGTGATAGTTTCTTCTAAGGCGGTTCTAATAGCCTTGTAAGAGATTGAGTTCATTTTGTCTTCTCTCATCCAATAATTCTAGTTCATTGAGTCTTGCTACTCTGTAGTCTTCATCTGAAATGATGTTCTTTAATGAGATTCTCAGGGATGGGATTTCAACTTTGAGGGGTAGGACCGCCTCTAATACATATACTAGTGAGAAAGGAGTGGCTCATGTGGGGGTTATCACACTAGTTTTGTATGCCCATAGTGCGAGAATGAGCTGTAAATGCCAGTCTCAACCTGATTCATTGACTGTTTCTTTTAAGAACTTCAAGATATTTTTGTTTGTGGCTTCAACTTGACCATTCCCTTGGGGATAGTAGAATAAAGAGAAACCTTGTTTGATGTTGAACTATTCACAAAGATCTTCAACATCTTGATTTTGAAAATGTGTATCATGGTTTGTGAGTATGGTTTGAGGAATTCTCTATTGAGAGATGATGTTGTTTAGTATGAGCATACAAATTTTCTTACCAGTGCTGTAGGTGAGAGGAATGGCCTCCACCCATTTAGTAAAGTACTCTATTGATGTAATGATTTACTTGTGTCCATTTGAAGAGGTTGGTGTAATATTACCCACTAGGTCAAATCCTCATTTAGAAAATGGCCATGGTGAAGTGATGGGATTGAGTTCTTGGGTTGGTGCATGGATGAGATCTCCATGAATCTGACATTGTCTACACCTTTGTACATACTTGTTAGCATCTCCCTCTACTATGGGCCAGTAGTATCCCATTCTACTGATCTTCTTTTCCATACTATTTCCACCTACATGGGCTCCAAAAATTCCTTCATATACCTCATATAAAGCTCTTTGGGACTCTGTGGAAGTGAGACATCATAAAAGAATTCCATCTCTACTTATTCTATATAGAGTACTAGCAAGAATGGTGTACCTAGAGGCTTGGAAAATGAGGGAATTATTTTGGTTCCTAGACAAGTCGGGTGGTAGGATTCTATTTTGGATGTAATTGTATACGTCATGGTACCATGCAGTTTTAGGACCAACAAGGACACATGCTAACTTTGTGATTGGAGCTTGATGTGCTGGTACCATTAGTTTCTCTACTAGAAATTGGAATCTGGTCTTGTTTCCCGGCATGTTGATCAAGGATGCTATGGTAGCCATCACATTCGCTACTTTTTTTTTGAACTCTTGGTACCTTCTCAAATACAATGAAATGGAATGAAGCCCGCAACCTGTCCATCAAATCTCTATATGAGATCAATTTCTCATCTTTTTTCATGTAGTCATTATTTATTTGGCTGATGACCAATTGAGAATCACCATAGTCTTTGAGGTTCTTGATCCTCCATTGTATAGTTGTCTTCAATATGATGACTAGAGATTCATACTTAGCTATGTTGTTCGTGCATGGAAAGTTGAGATGAAAAGACTTAGAGATTGCATCATTATGTGGACTAATGAGTACTATCCCTACTCCTACACCATGGTTGGTGCATGACCCATCAAAAAATAGTTGCCAAAGCTCTACTACTAGTTGCACTATGAGAATGGACTCATATGGAAAGTCAAATACTATAGGCTGATGATCTTGTATGGGTGCCTCTACTAGTTAATCCACAATTACTTTCCCTTTGATAGATTTTATGTCCATGTAATCTAAGTCAAATTCACTTAAGATCATCACCCATTTGACGAGTTGTCTTGTTAGTGCTACTTTACTTATTAAGTACTTCAAGGGATCAATGTGTGCTATCGGCATTGTTTGATGGCTTAACATGTAATGTCTTAACTTCTGGGAAGAAAAGACTAGCATGAGGCATGATTTTTCAATTGATGAGTAGTTTATCTCATAGCCCACAAAAGTTATGCTAAGGTAGTAGAAAAATCTTTCCTTGCCTTGGTCATCATGTTGTGCCAAGAGAACTCCTAGTGATGATTCAGTTGTTGAGATGTACAAAAGTAGTGGCCTGCCTTGAACGGGTGAGACCAATATGGGAGACTTCAATAGATAATCCTGAATGTTTGGAATACTTTCTCACATTGTCCTGTCTATATGAAGATCACATCTTTGTGTAGTAGATGTTGGAATGGATGGCACTTGTCTGCTAATTGGGAAATGAATCACCTTATAGATTAAAGCTTGCCTTGTAGACCCCTTAGTTGCCTTAGATTGGTAGGTGGTGGAATGTCCAAGGATGGATTTGACCTTTTCTAGGTCTACTTATATGCCTCAATGTGACACAATGAATCCCAAAAGCTTTCCAGCGGTAACTCTGAATGTACACTTTTTTTAGATTTAGTCTGACTTTGTATTCTTGCATTTGATCAAATATTGATCCCAACACTTGTAGGTGATTAGATCTAAGAATTGACTTGGATAGTATTTCATCGACATAGTCTTCCATTTTTTTTATGAATGAGATCATGGAATATCATGGTCATAACCCTTTGATATGTTGCTTCTGCATTTTTAAGGCCAAATGGCATTACGTTCCAGCAGTAAGTGCCCTAGTCACATGTAAACGAAGTCTTGTGTTGATCTTGTGGTGCAATCCTTATTAAGTTATATCCCAAGAATATTTCCATGAGTGATAGCATCTGCTATTTTGCTGTGAGATAAACTATCATGTCAATATTTGGTAAAGGAAAGTCGCCCTTGGGACAATCTTTTTTTACATCTCTAAAATCTATGAAAATATAGATTTGACCATTATGCTTGGTTATTGGCACCAAATTAGATATTCAATCTACATATTGAATTGGTCATATGAATCTTGCATCTAGGAGTTTCTTCAGCTCTTCTTTTACAAGTAAAGCAACATGTGGATGCATCTTTCTCAACATTTTCTTGACAGGTTTGGCATTTGGTAACAATAGTAGATGATGTAACACTAGCTCTAGATCTAGAGCTAGCACGTCTAAGTAGGACCATGAAAAGTTAATTTTTCTTTCCTTGAAGAAGCTAATGAACTTCTCTCGATCTTCTGATGTAAGTGATTTTTCCAAATAGATATTTTTGGGGTTCTTTGCATCACCTATGTTGACTTCTTCAATTTCCTTAGCTAGTAATGTTGAATTTTCCTCTGTTAAGGGGAGGAGATCCAATTTTACAATCTCTAGTGCCTCAGAGAGGTTTTCACTAGAAGATACATCTTTTCTTGTTTTTTTCTCATTTTTTGAGTCAAAAAGCCCCTTGCGGTTTTCACTTACTAATTGTTCTTTTTTCCTTTTATTTTACTTTTTTGAATAGAAAGAGGAGCTTCCTCCCCAAAATAGGTTGATATGTCAAGGTTAGTATAGAAACCTTCTTTTTGTTACCCTAATGGCATGCCTTCTATGAGTAGGCTTGGATCATTTTTTGGTAAAAGAGTTGGCTTTGAAAATAAAATGGTGGAGGCGTGGGAGATCTTCAAGCTATCTTGCGTTATTGATAACTACGCTTCTATGAGTGTCTTCCATGGTCACAATGAATTTTTTTTCACTTGTGACGATAAGAATGTTATGATGGACTACTTTTTTGGAGTTGGCATTTTTGTCAATAAACTAGGTCATTTTTAGATCATTACAAAAACTTATCTAGCTAATGAACTTTATATCCTTATGCATTATAAATTTCTATCAAACAATAGTTTAAAATTCTCAATATGTGAAAAGATATGTAAAGAAACAAAACATGGTAGGAACATATTTTAATTTTATATTATAGAAATTTCTATCCTATTGAATGTTTGAAAAGATATGTAAAGAAACAAAACATGGTAGGAACAAATTTTAATTTGGTATTATAGAAATTTCTATCATGTTGAATATTTGAAAAAATATGTAAAGAAACAAAACATGGTAGGAACAAATTTTAATTTGATATTATAGTTGGATAATTCTCTGGTAGATATGCATGCCGATGGTGGAACCATGAATACAGAAATCAAGAGAATTGTTTGGCATTATGCCTCAATAGATGCCTACACATGGAAATAATGATTTTTCATTGAAGCACATTAATATTGAGATTCCTATTAGATATTAGTTGCAAATGCTCCAATAGATGCACTTGGAAAATATGAAGTTA
>MU226395.1:742151-760270 GCA_018584345.1 Thuja plicata | reverse complement strand
ATATATATATATATAATCGAGTTATAATCATATTTTTCCATGTTCAGATTTGTTACTATTTAGTGCCTGAAGAGGAAGGGACTAAAGTTTTACCAAGGAAGGGCTTGTATAAATCCAAGCAACGGATCTTATCCCAATAGAGGGTAGGGGTCAACGTTTTGTAAGCCATCATGATACACAATTGTACCTATAAATTTTGAGGGAGTCCATTCATTGATCTCTAGGCCACTTGGATAAGACCTACACCTTCCATTCATTAAGCCAAATAGTAATATGATTGGATATACATGAACTAATGTTACTTCTTATTTATGAATATTTTAAGTTGAATTATTGTGTTCTTGGGACATACAGTGTAAGTTTGAAATATATATGTAATAATTATGTCCAACCTAGCAGGGGATATTACACTAATCTCTCAACAAGAAAATGTCAAAATAGAAATATGTTAAGACACTTCGTCAACTTGGTCTCACCCACTCTAAGTCTTCAAACACCCTCTCAAGCTTAAGGGTTAGGAACACTTCTCTGATTCTTGGTAAGTTTTGAAACCCTTCACCAGTGAGGTTCTTGATCCAATCTATGGATTTGAACACACTATTTGATCTATCTGGGTGAGGAATCAACAATCACTTTGATCCCCAAAAACTCACAATACTCCAAACACTAATTCACCTACTAACCCTAGTAGGTCTTTCTGACTGGTTATTGAGTTGTTTAACTTTCATGGATGATTCCACTGACTTATTGAGGGACATTGAAGATGTTTTCAATGGTGTAGAGTGGGTATTTTTTATAATTGCATGAATTAAGTTAACATAATTCAATTCAAGTATATTAAACATATGTCCTTTTATGCATAAACTAGTTGAACTTACTTTTGACCTCTTCTCATAACAATAATAATAATAGTTTGTATTTTACATTATTGCATTCCCCAAATCATTACTAAATTTTTTTTGAACATATATAAATGGAATACACCAAGACGTACCAAATGATGAATGCTCAATTGTTGTAATGGCAAAGAATCATAACCATCCATTTCTAGGACTTGATTTTCTAGTCTTAATGATTTTTCTATTGTACTAATGATTTTTCTTATTTCTTGTCTTTTGTCCCTTTTTGATTGCGTATGTCTGTGGTTGGTGACAGGATTTTGAACATTGTTGACAAAGCATGTTTCTTTTTTTTATTATTTGATTGATGCTCTCACCTTTCCTTACTTTTTAAATTCCATTGTCCCAATCAAGTTTTGCAGTGTTCTTTATTAGGTTTCATGTTTTCGATATTGGGGTTCCGCATTTTTTGTTGTTCTTGATAAATTAGGCCATGAATTTGACAAGAGAAGGTATATTCACAAGTGATGAACATGCATATTTCATAGTAATACTTTGAATATTATTTTGACCTCTTCTCATAACAAATTTTCTTATTTCTTGTCTTTTGTCCATTTTTTATTTTTTATTTCTATGCTCGGTGACAAGATTTTGAACATTGTTGACAAAGCATGTTTCTTTTTTTGTTTATTTGATTGATCCTCTCACCTTTCCTTACTTTGTAAATTCCATTGTCCCAATCAAGTTTTGTAGTGTTTTTTATTAGGTTTCATGTTTTTTATTATGGGGTTCTTCATCGTTTGTTGATCTTGATAAATTAGGCCTTGAATTTCATTAATTTTTGATATACACAAAGACTACACATGCTAATAAAAAAATGAAATATTTGATTTAGGTTTACTGTTCATGATTCTAAATGGTCAATATTTCTGATGGTACTCCTTGATGTATTCCATTTAAAAATAATCAGGTTTCTATGGCTATTACAAATGTCCCTTTGTGTTGAGAAAATTAGAGTTGAGAAAATGGTTGTTCAGTGTTTGTATCTCCAGGTTGCAAACAAATCATCCTTCTTCCACCAAAATTGTAGTAAATGTACAAGTAATGAGTCATTCCATTCAAGAAAGACCATGTCTGACAATATCAACCCAGAACAAAATAAGGAGATGATTGCTAGATTGTGGTCTAACTTTAAAAGAAAAGGTGATGGAAATGTTATTGTCCCTACAATATTTGCAAGGGCTTAAAGAATCAAAGTTATCTAATCAAAATAGCTGAGGAACATTGTAGGCAGCATGGTCACATTGAAGGGGGAAACAAATTTTGTCCATTTGTATGTTTTTCAATATATTATTTGAACAATTTATATACATAAGAAATGGATTGATGATGACATCATGGTCATGGTTAATTTAAGGTCATTAGTTTGATATAGGTCAACCACCCTGGGTTTCATGTTATGGACCATGACAATATGGAGAATGTGGATTTCCAAATGAGGGAACATGGAGGTGTGAATATCGAAGTAGAAGGTAATGATCCCATGGAAGAAGATCACGATGATCAAGATGATCAAGATGATGGCATTGGCACAACTGATGGTGATGATGAATATGACCTTGATGTACCTATACTTGAGAAGGCATACAAGCCCCTATACAAAGGCTCCCAAACAACCCTTCTTTCCGTTGTATTTTTTTTGGTGAACTTGAAGGTTATGAATGGTTTATCCAGTGTAGCAATCACATGTATGTTAAGGTATGTCATATATGTCATCTTTATCCATCATTTTTAGTAATAATTTACTTATAGTTAACAAAGGGTGAATCATGTACTAATTAATATTCTTTATATTAACCAATTATATTTAATTTGGTCATAGGTTGATAGGTGATTGTTTGTTACCACCATCAAACATTCTACCTCACTCATACCGAGAATTATATGCCATTATGAAATATATTGGAAAGGAGTATCAAACAATACATGTATGTCTGAATGATCATATTATATATCATAAACAGTATGAATTTGCAACATAATTCCCTGGTTGTCATATTAGTAGATATCAATCAGATCAAATAACAAAAAAGGTGCCTCATGCGATTCTTTAGTATATTCCCATTATTCCACGTCTGCAATGATTATTCAGGTGCACTAGCTTGGTACAATTTATGGATTACCATGCACGTAATAGAATTCAAGATGAAATAATGTAAATGCCTACAAATGGTTCAACATTCAAGGAAATAGAGGAAACTTGGCCACACTTTAAAGAAGAACCTTGTAATATCATGCTTTCACTAGCAGGGGACAGTGTCAATCTGTTTGGAGATATGAGATTTATTTACTCAATGTGGCCTTGTTTTTTTATCAACAATAATATTCCTCCTTGGATGTCCATAAAGAGGGAGCACATAATGTTAGAAATGATTGTTCTGGGTATTTTTTCATTTAATAGTCATCTAAATTAATTTATTATAAATAATCTATCAAAATGGTCATAATAATTATGTAATGTTTTTGTTCATTCAACTAGGTAAGTACCAAGTTAAAGATATGAATGTATATATTGAGCCCCTTATCGACGAGCCGATGGTGTTATGGAATGGTGTCACTATGTGTGACATCTTTAGGCCAATAGGTCAAAGATAATTTCAGTTCCATGTAATGCTTGTATGGACAATACATGATGCCCCTGAGCTAACACATTTTTTTGGTATGTTCTCTTGTTCACACCTCTTTTTTGGTATGTTATAGTGCTAACACAAAACTAAAATATTTAATCCAATTATACATGATCTTGTAGGTCTACAGACAAAGGAAAAATTTGCTTGTCCAGTTTGTGGTCCAAAGATGAAATCTCATCATTCAAAAAGTTTAAGAAAGCAGGTGTTTGATGAGTATAGACACTTTCTCCATAGAAATCATAAGTACTGAATTACCAAAAAAAATCTTTTTAATGGGAGAGAAGAGACTACATCAAATCCACAGAGAATGACACCTCACCTATGTAAGTTGGAATACACTAGAATAAATCATTGAGGTAATGTCATTCCATCTCATGGTTCTTGTTTGAAAATTTTGATATTCTATTTTGTTTACTGATGATGTAATTGAAGCTCGTGAAGGTCATCAAGGCATCAATGACCAACTTCCAAAAGGACTAAAAAAGTTATCCTACATAATTTAGTAGGTTTCTATACTATGATAAACTCTCAAATGTGCATTTTTTTGATGCTATGCATATTGGAAAGAGTGGAACAGAGACATTATAGAAATTATTGGATGGAAGGCGTGACAAAGAAAAAATTGTCATAATTTGCAGTGACATTGAGGAATCCAACCATGAAATGAAATATGTCATTCGATCAGATAATAATGGAGACCAAATTGATATATGTGCCCTTACTTGGTTATAGTCGAAGCAGCAGAGCAATGCTATAAAAGAAGTGATACAAAAAATATGTTTTCCCACAGGATTTGCTGCGAACATAAACAATCTCATATCAAAGAAAAGTGAATTTGGACGAGGGATGAAAACACATGATTGGCATACATTTATTAAGGTAATTCATGTTATTTTGTATTCACTATATATTTGTATACTACATGTATTTTTCATTGTATTATTTTATAAAATATTGAAAAATCATTTTACAATTATTGCAGTACGTTCTACCTCTATCTCTCCCACACCACTTCGATAAAAGTCTCAAACAAGTTATATATGATCTTGGAAAATACATGAGGTGGTTTTCATATAAATAAATCCATAAAGAAGATATAAAATATTGGAAGAGAAAAATTTCTCATCTTATGTGTGAAATGCAAAAGTGTCTACCTTCAAATTTTTTCAATGCACAAGAACACTACCTCATACATCAAGTTGAGGATATTGAATTGTGTGGACCTATATAAACTAGGTCAATGTGGATGGTTGAGAGGAATTTGAAATTTTTGAAGGGCTTGGTTTGACAAAGAGCACATCCTGAGGGTTCTATGGTGGATGGATATATGGTATACCAGACCATGGCATACATTAGTGAATATCTTCTTAAGTTTGCATCAAAGATCCATGTAGATCATATTTGGGATCCCAGCTCAATTAACAAATCTAAAGGGGAGTACTTGATGTGGAAAGGTAGATTGAAAAAAGTGAGAGGTAATTATAAGATTTTATTGTAGTTAATTAATTCTTATAAATCTTCAATATAAGTTATTTGTAATTGGTCTATTTATTTTATACAATTGGTCGAGAGTGGGATGCAATACATATGTATATTGCGAATAATCTTGATTGGATGATGGTACAGATTGAACGATGTCAACAAAATGGTTTCTCATTAACATGTGAAGGTGTTTCTTCATTGGTTAGAGAAGCTCATCGTAATGGGGATTCCAATTTTATGCCAATGATAGTTGATCTAGCATATGGTTTAAGAGGTAGACAGGTACATAAAATATTATTAATGATCATGACCCATATGTTTCATATCAACTCATGATGCAAATAATTTTCACATGCTTGAAAAAGTGCAGCTCAAGCACCACAAAGCTATGTATTATCATGGCCACCAATTTCACATAAAAAAGTTGGATGACACAAAGAAAACTTGTGATTCTGGGATAACTGCAATCTTCTAGGTCACTAATATTTCATCTAGAAATGACATACATCCTCAACAATATCAAAATTGATACTATGTAATCTTGGATGATATACTTGAGTGTGGCTTTAAAATCCTTCAAATTAGTTCTATAATCATCAAATGGTATAGGCTACGACTGAATCAAAATGATCCTAATAAAACTATTATTGAACATGATAATAGATTTACAATAATTAATACAAGGTCGTTTGAGCCAGTTGGAGATGAACCCTATGTTCTTCCAAGCCAATGTGAGCAAGTGTTTTACTTAGAGGTTCCACATAAACCAGGTTGGTCATTTGTTGTTAGACATGATCCAAGAGGAAGGCCGGTAAAGTATAATGTGATGGAAGAAGAAGATACTGAAGATGAAGAAGAAGATGATGGTGGTGGTGGTGGTGGTGGTGGTGGTGATGATGACGATGACGATGGTGGTGGTGGTGATGATGATGATGATGATGATGATGATGATGGTGGTGGTGGTGGTGGTGGTGGTGGTGGTGGTGGTGGTGGTGGCGGCGATGATGGTGGTGGTGGTGGTGGTGATGATGATGGTGGTGGTAGTGATGATGATGATGATGATGATGATCAATGACATGATTGAAATGTACAAGGTATGTGATTTAATTATTTATATATATTTATGTTGATTAGTATATATATTTAATATTTATTTATTGATGTATTCAACTCTAATGGTATGGTATAATTATTTCATTATGTTCAATTCTAATGATTACAACATATGTGATTTATGATAACCAATGCATTGCTTATGATGCTCAATTAATTGATGTTGATTACATGTATATATTTTGTTTGATTGTTAACCTTTCTGGAAATAAGCAATTGACTACACACATTGTCACCCCTTCTATTGATGATCTTGCATTCCATATATAAGGTAAATTTAATTTGTTCATGGTTACAATCTTTCATATTTTTCATGTTGTCTTCTACGTAATTTCTAGCATATGTATCATGTAATTTTTAGCTAACTTAAGATAAATGATTCACCTATGCAGAAAATTTAACCCCTTTGATGAGGATCCTGCATAGTGACATGGATCAGTAGGTATAAGTCAATATGCCCTGTAGAAATAGTTTATTAATTTATTTCTTTCTCTTTATGCCCATTTTCATTGAGTGGTTTAATAATAAGGTATTAACTTGCTCATGATTTAACAGTACTACCCTCAACATTAATTTTATGGCCGACTTCATCAACATTACCCTCATTTAGAAAAATATCTTGCTCCTTACCAACTATATATCTCATTTGATGGATTGTAGGAACCACCAAATAGGTACTTGTCAGATCTATATTCCTTGAATGAGGGAAATGTGGGAATGGTAGATGAAAGTTTGACATGTAGTACGACTAAAATAGGGAGATCAACTAGAGGTCAAAAGATTAGAAAAAAATTCAATAAACGAATGCAAATTTTCCTTGCTGAAGGGGGATCATGTTCTTATGATGATGATACCAAAGGCAACATCAAGGTGACCTTTTGGTACACACATCTTGAGAAAGAATGGGTACCCAAGGAGCTACCTCCAATTAACACCAATTTTTGTGTTAACAAGAGGATATTTTGCATAGCTCCATCCTCATTACATGGTTTGGGCCTATTTTCCATAGATGGGATAAAGGTATGTTACAACAAAGTTGTTGAATTGGAGTTTGTCAGACCTTGTTACAATTTCCACGATTGGATGTGGATATGAATAGGTATGCACTGTTAGAAAATTATATACAATGGAAAGAAAATGGTCAAAGTAAAATATTTTCTATGTACATTAACGAGAGACAAAAAAAATAGGGAATATTGTGGGTTTTATAAGTAGTACATGACCTACGACAACTACTAAGCAACCCAATTGCATATTTGAGGTGTGTGAAGGGAATTGTGTTTTTGTATGTGTGATAAATCAATAAGTACAGGGGAAGAACTGCTAATAAATTACCATTTGAATCGCATGGATAAAAACAAATTTATTATCATGGGGGAGGGGGGTAAGTACTATATACTATTTAAACTAACCTCAAGTTTATGACTCCAATATACCATTTTAATAGTAAGTTTTTTTTCTAAGTCTATTGTTTTTAGTTTGCTAAAGTTTTTATATTTAATCTTTGTCATAGGACAACATGGATCCCCCACATGATAGAGGTGACGGGGATTCTCCACCCAACTATTCTTCATCAAAGGTAAACCTTATTGTAATTGTACAAATTAGATAGTTTAAAAATGTTATGTTATTATGTTCTTTTATTTAGGCTTTTGGAGTTATTCTGATAGTTTTACTGATATTCCTGTCACAATTTGAGGTTCAAGATAGGGGAAAAGCACCTGCAACCATAGATGAAATATCTCATGTAGATACGGATGAGTTCCTAGATTTCCTTAACCCTTTAAATATGGTGAAGAAAAAAATTAAAAATAGTCTCTGCAGAAATTATGAAACTTTTGGATGATCTAATTCCAACCGAGGATATGGTGATGAGGACATAGGAATTGATGTCACAATCATGTTGTTATCAAGTAAGAAATAATGAATCTTTAGTTATAAAAAAAGTTCAATAAAGGGTTATATTTTATACTCTTTTATGTCATGAGCTAAAATATGTATGTGTTCTTGCTATAGGGTTTTTTGGTTGCTCAAGTACCTGGTCATGGACATCGTGGTGATGCCGGTACTAGAAAAACTCCCACCTCAAGTGAAATAACCCTTAAGTTAACAAGTTACAAGGAATGTTTTCTTTGGAACATTCAAAAACTTCATTGGAATTACTGATTAGAAGTGTACATTTTTCATTGGACTTACTAATACCGTAAATACAACTATAGGAAAAGGTACAATTACAACTAATTCAAAATTTCTAAGAAAATATTCACTCAAACAACATTGAAAGCTACTCTTACTCTTATTATTTTAGAATGTCTTTGCTAACAATGTATTTTTCAGGTCATCAAGTGCGCCAGGTGACTCCTTGTAGAAGGATGGACCATCTTAGAGAGTCAAGTGTAATGTCAGCAACAAGGAGCATCCAAACATCAATGTTTTTATGGTCTATGCCTTGTAAATCCTTATATTTCTATATTTGGTTTTTGTGTTAATTATGATTTTCTAATTTGTACTTTAATCTTCGGTGCATCTCATAGTGGATTAATTTTATTTAGTTGGAGATACACCGATGACTACTACGTCAGATACAAATTAGAGTACTTTTATTCATGATAATTCACCATCCTTTCCTAGATCTACCTGTGTTTCTAGCATGGGAGTTATGTAGACGTCATTGTTGATAGACTATAAAGAATTGATGCCTTAAAAATGTCCTAAGCTTCTAGGTACTTTAAAATTATTATTATTTATATTGTAATTGTAATTTACTTATTGATAACAAGTTTTGGATTGATGATCACATGACATTTTTTTAGGGAACGATTCTTTTTATAAAGTGCTTCATGACTTGAGATTAAAGATATTTGGGCCCACCATACGTACAAGGTGTAACATCATAAGTGAACTAACCCTATCCCACTATTTGTATTTCATATCATTAATCAATACACTATTTGTCCTTTCATTCCATTTCTTTTACTATATTCATGGTACACAACTTTAGTTAATTTTTCTATCTAACAATTTAGTGGTTTTTCTTAAAAGGTGGAACTTACAAGAAAAATAATTAAAAAAACAACTCATAAAATATTTATAGCATGAGTTTGGTAATAAAATTTTTGAGGAGAAATTTTTATAGAAAAAGCTGCCAAACATCTTAAGATTGCGAGATACACATATAGAAGGAGTCTCGTCCATAACCCAAAGTATGAGCGTCCTCCCTTTATTTAAGTGAGGCATTGGAATTAATTCATTTTGGATTCAAAGGAGAAAGGGGGTACTCAAAGAGGAATTGCACCACCAAATGAGAAAAGAAGGTATGTGATAGTATTAACTACTAGGAAAATGTACTTATGCACTAATTAGTGTTCTTTATGTCTATATAATCTAACATATTTCAAACTCTTCATAGTTTACATGACACATCAAAGGCTACACAAGCCAGACTACAAAATATTGGCCAACACAAACTTGGCTCTGGTGGTTATTGAAAAATTCAAGCACGAATTGTAAGTAGCAGTAAATGAAATTATAGATCTAAATTTTTATAAATTGCAAACAATTTTGTTTAATCAAAAAATGTAGGGCTCAAAATTTAATCTAGATGCCACCAAAGAACACAAAAATATTGCCTTTAAGGAAGGCTATCAAGCCATGGCTGAATGCCTATGCCAAGCTTCCACTGGCCCAACCCAAGAGTCTCCTAGTGAATCGATTGAACATGTAAATATGCCAAATGAAAAATACTTGAAATTGAATACTTGAGCAATAATCTATTTGATGTTAATTTCAAACATAAATTAAGTATTTTTATTTTTTTAAAGCAAAGAATGATAACAATGCGCATGACATTGCAATGCAACCTCATAATCCTAACATAGAGCCTACACCGCATGATGAAGGCCCTGATGTGGATCACAATGTTGATGGTGGTGTTCATTTGCTATTGAAAATTAATTATAAAATTATTAATACAATTTAACATCTAAAATTGAAATTGGTGTAACCTTTTTTGTGTATATTTTAGAGCATATAGAACGTCATGCTAAACGAGTGGAGGATGTTCGGAGTGATCACCATGTTTACTTTGGGGATGACAAAAATGTTATTGTAGATGATGTGGCACAGTCAGGTAAATAAAATCTATGTTTTGTTCTTTTAAATTTATTTTTTGATTTATAGTTCTTTTAATTAATGAAATACTTGTGACACTAATATAAAATGGTGTGAATTTAACCCATATAGTTGTTATTGCAGCGGACCCCCCTTTGGTGCTGCAACATAGTCTTCCTGAACACATGATGAGGAGACGTGTGTTGAGATTAGATTCAGTAGAGGAGGTGAATGTGAGGATCTTGATGCTAATCTTAGCCATTTCACTAAAAAAATAAACAAGAAACCAAAAAATAAATGATTGCAATTAACATTTTTTTCTAATGAAAGAACCTTGTCTTAATGAATGATATTTTTTACTACTAGTAAATGTTGATGAATGATGTATTAATGAATTATTCATGAATGTTGTGTGTGAATGAATTTTAGGTGTTAATGAATTTTATGTGAGTATAATGATTGAATGTAGGGAAGAGATTATTTATATAAGATGAATACATGAAATCTATTTAGAGGAAGAAAATTAGTGGTATATAGTGATATGATGTAACAAACTCTATTTTTATACCCTTACTATGATGAACCTAGATTGATTTGGTTTGAGACTATGAAGTCAAACTACGAAGTATATGAGCATGAATGTAGGCAATACCATCAATGATGAGCCCCCGAGACTTAGGTCCAGTCTCACAGGGTTAGTCAAATGGTTCTCACTATTCATAAGTAATAGTTCCAGTCCCTTATGTATGGCATGAATTATGTTGGTCTTATGTATTTTATAAATTAGGTAAAAATAAACCTTTGAGGCTCTTTTTATACCCTTACTATGATGAACCTAGATTGATCTGGTTTGAGACTATGATGTTGAACTACAAAGTCTCTGAGCATGAACACAGGCAAGACAATCAATGATGAGCCCACAAGACTTAGGTCTAGTCCCATAGGGTTTGTTAAATGGTTCTTTCTATTAAAATGGTTCCACACACACACACATGCACGTGCACACACACAACCTATACAAAATATACTAAGATGATTGTAGAATACTGAGATGATGAAAGATGAATAATATTTGAAAATGTTCATTTGATGATAATTATGAAGAAGATTTGAAAATGTTGTACCAATCTAAATTGGATCAATCAGCATTATCAAATCTTCTTCATCAATCACCATCAACCATTTTCCAAGAGAAACACCTTTCTATATATGAATCTTGGTTTAAATTTCCCTGTAATCCTAATGCAAAATGTTTCCATGAAGTACGTCAAGGGTATAATGCATTCAAGAAAAAGTCTTTGGAGGCTACTAAGTCTTTTATACTAGAAAACACCTTTCACTTGGTAATTTAAAGCCATCAATAGAAACTTACAATCCTAAACAATTAGTATACCATTGATGGCTTCATAACTATTAAGTGAAAGGGAGTTCTTTGATTCGGAACCCCCTTTGGTGAACATCCTTCAAGTATGACTTCGAGCATTAGATTCGTGAAGATAGGAAGAGAGAAATACAAACAAACATTGGTTGTATTTGAAGCCAAGTAATTTGACTAAATTAAGTTTATAATCTTGTAATTTGTTTGTTGATGTTGGGTTGTAACCATAATAAAATAGATGCATTTTTCATGTAAAACCATCTCTATCTAGAAAAACCACCTTTCCTGCACTTGGAAGGAACTATGCTACACTCCAACTCTTGTTTTATTTTGGAATTGCTTGTGGAGGTTTGTACTCATCATAGAACTAAATGGGTGGATGGTAGATTATTATATTTTTGTGGATTTTGTTAATAGATTGGACTAAAATCAAGGTTGTGATTTATCATCCTATGCATATTTAGTCCTTTAAAATATGCATAGGATAAAGAAGAACAACCTTATTTTGTTCCACCATAAAAGCATGGTCCAAATGCTACAGGACAACCTAGACGTAAATATCTTTCCTTAGAAGAATAATAAAGTATAATTGAAAGAGGGAGAGTGATGTTGACTACCTATTGAACTTACGATATGATATGCAAAGAAAGTGTGTAATTGAACGTAAATGCAGAATTCATGGTGTAAAAAATTATGGGGAACTCCTTAACAAAGCAAAGAAAGAGGTTGAAGCTGAAATAGAATAATATTGTTGAACAAGAGAAAGAAAATTGATCAAAAGGTAATTTGAAATTTTACTCTTAAATCTTGTTGTTTTATTAGTTTACTTGTGTTTTTATGCATTTGAATTTGATCTAATGTTCACATTCATGGCATTGTAGAGCGATGGTCAAGAAAGAACTGATGGGAATTAGTAGGGTCTCCAATTTAGAGGTGCAGTAATATACATGTATTTCTTTCATTTTACTTTGTTTAGTTGTTTTATGTTTTTTGACTTATATTTTGATGAACCAATATATGTATTCTTTAGTAATAGGTAATAGATTTCTTGACAAGTAATTCACTGAATTTATTCATGCAAACTATTCTTTTGCTGGAAATACTTATATGGAAAAGTAGAATTTTCTCAGTCACCATCTATGTTAAACCTATTAAATATTTGGTATGTATATGTTATCCAAATCTATCCACTTAATACATCATTTAAGTAATGTGTCAATATTTATTTGATTTGGGTGATTGAATAAGATTTGGATTATTATGATTTAGAAGGTAGTATAGGTAGAGTTGGAGAGTGAATAACCAATGTTAATAAAAATGAATCTTTCTTTTCTGGATGTTTGGGTGTTTGACAAATTAAATCTATTCTAGATTTGACTAGTGATATTAAGAAGAATAGGTAGCTTTTATAAATTAAATCAGATCTTTATATATTCCTTCTACAACTGAAAAAAAACTTATCATGGGTGATTTCCTTTGCATTCAGCATTGTGCAAATCTAAAGCAACATGGAACTATCAAGTAGAATTATGTCATGAAATTTTTAAGATAAGTGGTCATAGAATTAGGTAATATGTATCTCCTCTCATACAATTATAAATATTGTAGTTTTGGGATCATGGATATTACCTTAATATCTTACAAGAATTAGTTATACATCATAGTTATGAACCGTTGGGTAGGTAACCTTATGAGGAGGTCTACGTATAACTTATTTGTAGGTAGAATCTAACTAGGATATCATCCTTGTTCACCTAAGTGGGTGGCAGCTGATGGAGAAACTGTCAGGGGTCTCTACCATAGAAAGGGGTTGCATAACCACTTCTACCATCCTTTAAAAATTGGTTTTAAAGTTAAACCTGAACTACGATGTCTCTGCGAGATATGTAGGCAAGGCCATCTATGATGAGCCTCTGAGGCATTAGGTCTGGCCCTTAGGTATTGTAATTTTGAGTTCTTCCTTGATATTTCCACCCCTATTGGATTGTTCGCATTAGTTGATTCTATACAAGATCGACCATCAAAAGACTAAAAATTGAACCCTAAATTCACTTGAAGCATCAAATGCCCCAAAGACAGGAAGAGAGAAATACAATCAAACATTTTCTATCTCTTCATGTCTTTGGAGCATCCAAAGCTTCAAGTCTATCAAAAGAGGGAGAGTGATGTTGACTACCACATGAAGTTGTGGTATGATATGCAAAGAAAGCACGTAATTGAACATAAATGCAAAATACACAATGTAAAAAATTATGAGGAAATCCCTAACAAAGAAAAGAAAGAGGTTGAAGCTGAAATGAAATCTTATAATAGTGTTGAGAAGGAGGAGGAAAGAAGGAATAGAATAATATTTCTGAACAAGAGAAATAAAATTGATCGAAAGGCAATTTGTAATTGTACTCTTAAATCCTATTGTTTGATTAGTTTACTTGTGTTTGTATGCATGCGAATTTGATCTAATGTTCACATTCATGGAATTATAGATCGATGGTCAAGAAGGAACTAATGGGAATTAGTAGGGTAACCAATTCAGAGGTGCACTAATCTACGTTTATTTCTTTCATTTTACTTTCTTTAGTTGTTTTATGTTTAACATCTGGTGTACAATATTCTAAATTGTTCAAAGTTTGACATGTTAATATGGATCCAAATTATAAACTAGAAATTTAAATGGGTGAGCTTAACTGGTAATATATTTTATTAGTTGGGCTTCCAAATTGGAGCCCTAGTTAAATTACTATGAGATGTTGATAAACAATTGAAATGGGGTCAAATACCAAATCCAACTGTTTTGGTGTTGCATACTTTAATTCCTACCTCTATTAATTTTTTGAAACTTAACAAGTATTTCAATCAATATGTTTTGTGAAACTTATAAGTTACAACCTAAAGAAAAGACAAGGCAAGAGAGTTTACATCTTCAGACTATGGATTTTTTCTCCTTGACTGATTTTCTTCCTCTAAAAAAATGATACATATTCTTTGAGGGTTTTGTGTTCTTTTACTGGCCATAAATTATCTTCTTTGTACCTTCATATATATCATTTTTCAAATTGCTAGAGATGGCACTCATTTGTATCTTTTATGTATTTCTTTAAACTCTCATAACTATCCCTTTTCTATGTTTTGATCTTTTGACTACCATATTTGATATTTGTCCTCTTTAAGATCTTTAATGTTTTTCTCAAGAGTAAGTTTTATTTCTTCTTTGTTGTCATGTTCAATTGAAAGAATTCATATTTCACCACCCTTGAGGACTATGTTGAGTGAAGGGTCTAAACGACCTTGTCAATTCTCTTTGGTTCTTCTGTATCATGACTATCTTCTATCATTGGGCATGTTTTGACTTCTTGGTAAACCAAAAATGCCCTCTTCAATGTTGTAGGACGCAACCATGGTACCCTTATTGCTATTCTTCATGCATTTTAGAATTCCTTTTTATGGCTTTTAGGTTTAGAGGAGTGTCCAAGGCTCACTATTCATCATGTCACTGATATATTGATACTTTATGATAATTTTTCTATCTAGGCCCACTATATTTTCATATATGCTCTGCATTCATGACTTCAAGAAAATTTTGTTTGAAGAGAGCGGGTGGAAAGAGAATTGAACATAACCTGATGTGTTCATCTTGAAAATACCATTGGTGAAACTCCCACATTTCCCTTTGGATGTTCCAAAACTAGCAAATTTGGTTGATGAGCTGAGTTGTCTAGGTGATGAATTAAAAACATGTTTAGAATATTTTTGTACATTTGTACATCTTTTGTACAGATATTAATTGAAATATTCTACATTTTTACTTTCCAAAATATTTGTAGTTATTATATCATGCACTCCGAAACCTTTATTTTTTAGTAGGAACATTATATTTGTTTATAGTGTTTGCAATGGTTTTCCATATTTCTTGCACATTTATTTGAACAATAATTTCCTCGATAGTCACAATTAAAAATCTATGTTAGTTCAGTCTAGACAGAAATATGTAGATTAACATGCCACAAATTCGCAGTCCCTTCTTTTTTGTGTTCCTTCACATGCTTCAATGGGATAGTCAATGCAAAATGAAGAATAACTTGCCAAAATAGTATCACTATTCTTAGACAATAAATTTGGATTTTTCTAGGGAAGGGTTATTTAAGTTAATAAGACATTTTTTAATGTATTATGGTTTTCTCCATTGAATTTAAGTTTGGGTTAATTAAGAGGTATTAAGTGATTTTGTGTTGTAAGGCATGTCGTGTATCCTTGGCCTATCATTTCTATGAAATATATGTCTACCATTTTTTCCAATTTTATGTGACAGGTCTTTTAGAGCATTCATTACTTTGTGAAGATTATCTTCATCCTTTGGTTAATTGTTTTGTGTTTTGGAGTTCTAAAATAACTTGACATCATCTCTTATCATGACCTTACTAGAAGCATGCCTATTGTTTTTAATATTTTGGGCATCTTTAAATGCTTCTTTCAAAGTAGGAGGATTTTTGTCCCTTAATTCATACCCTATCTTAGGGTCAAAATAATTAATGTAGAATATCAAGCACATTAGGTCTGTAGGCTTCAGGTGTAGAGGAATTTTGTTAAGAAATTTTGTGAATTTCATATTAAATCCAGCGATTGATTTATTTGATCCTTTTTTAATGTTTGTGTGTTCATGTAGAGAAAATTTTGTATTTGTGTGATCTCCATATTGTTCAAGGAACACTCTTTTAAATTCAGCCCAATAGCTGAATTGAGACATTTGGAAATTTTTTTATAGAAATCCCTTTCACCCTCTGTGATGGATTGCATAAATAATTTTATAAATATATCCTCATGTTCACCATCAAAATTGTCCATCACATTATCAAATGCCTTAACATGGCTTTCCCCTGCCACATAATTATTTTCAGTGGACTTAGGGATAGAATTCCTTTGTTCATTGGTTATGTCATGAGGTTAACCCTATATTCCTATGAAGTTCAACTGCCTGCATCTATCTACATTCCTAGGGCCTCTTGCAAATATATTTTTCCTTTGATGTTGTTGATACTACATTTGATGATGTTGACCTTGTGGACCATATTGGTAGTGTTGATAGTTTTGGTTCACACTATCATATTGATAGTTACACGGATGTATTTGTGTGTGTTACTGTTGGTGTTGTAAAGGAGGAAATTTCTAGTAGTAATAATTATATAAATATGGATTATGTGGGGGGTTTTACTGATTTTGGTGGCATCCATTTTGCATGATATTATGATTGCATCCACCATATGGATAATTATGTTAGTATTGGGGTCCATTAACACTAGAGTAATAAATATGGTTATAATTACCCATCTCTCCTATAGACACATGTGTTGTCTATCTAGGTGGTTGAAGCATATCATTGGATCTTTTTGGCACATTCATTCGAGAAAACACTACTTCATTTTGATTAAGATTATGAGAATTATTTGCATGTAAATGTTGGGTTCTATAAGTTGTATTAGCTTGTTCCATAGATGCATTCATGTTATTTTTCATGTAATCCTCTCGTGCATTAGCTATACCCTAATTTAGATATAATATTCAATACTTCCTAGGCTAGTTCTTTATTTTGTTTTATCATTTTTAATATTCTAATTGTAACAAGTAGATCTCACACCTAGTCTTGTAATTTTTGTTCAATACATCCAATTTTTTGATCTGATTTGGGTGAACTTTTTTGTGTCTCACTTGAGTTTCTCCTTGGCACCCTTGGAGGAATAGAGAAACCAAGAGGAGTATTAAATTCTTTATTTGGGATATAATTGTACAAGAGAGCTCCTTGACGGTTCTGAAATGTTCTTTCATTATAAGCTTTGGCACAATGAGTTAGGATCATCTCATCCTCTGTTACTTCATGAGTATCTTGTTCACCTCTTATAGGAAATCCATTTTCACCATTAAAAAACTTGTATTGTCTATCGTCTCAATCTAGAAATCTCTTTTCTTTCTCTAGACCCATTTCATTTTGTTGATCTTGAGGTTTTTTACTATTCTACTTTTCTCTAGTTCTTTTCTGATTTAACTCCAAAGGTTCAATGAGATGTCCTTGTATTAGTGACCTTCTACCAAACATACAAGGATGAGACATTGGGAATTGCAATCTCAAACTTCTGTCACTAGTTTTAACTGCAGTGCAAATTATTTTATTCTCATTCGTAAATTTATTGTCTTTTTTCAAGTTGTCACCTCTCTTTACAAAGGAATGAGTGGTTTTATTCTCTGAGTTCTTTCCACCAGTAGAGTCACTTTTTCTTTCAATCTCCCGAGTAGATTTGTCAATAAGTTGGTTTTGAAAATTGCATGTTGTTGATCTCTAAGAATATGCCAGGTTCTGTGATTAAGACTAAAAATTAGTTTGGAAAACAAATGGAATGAACCTAATTATGGTTATAATTCCTTGCACTTTAAGTTTTGCTAGTACCTATGGGTTTATCTTTTATTAGAGGAAAGAAAATTAGTGGAGTATAGTAGATCGGCTATGTTAGTTTTATATAT
>MU226395.1:726046-741708 GCA_018584345.1 Thuja plicata | reverse complement strand
ACTAATGTTATTTTCATGATAGTAACAAGGACTTTGTATTTACTAAAATAAAGTATTATAGAAGATATAAAAGCCATAAAAATGTCTTGCTTGTCCCAAAAACTCTAATCTCTCATGATGTCTTTTGGAAATTAAAAAAAACACTTCCTTATATAAGGAAGAACCACCCTACTTGGAACTAGATTTACCTACATTGTTTTTAATAATAACACATCTTTAACTCCTTAGAAGAAACAAATTAATAGTTCCTATGTGCTCAATATAGTCTTATTCTTTGAAGGTATCCATGTTATTCACAAGGTGTAGCATAGTGTATTATCTCCTGTAGAGTTTATATGTGATGACCTTCATGTTATGCAGTACATGATTCTCATCATTGATATCATCCAAATCTTGAGGAAGCTCATTTTCCAGTGTATCTTGTTAGGGATTTTTCTTGCTGAACCTCAAAATGCTTGAATTTTTGTTTTAACTCTCTGAATCCCAATATTGAAATAACTGATTCAAGCAAGAGAAATTCCTGATTGATGAGGTTTTGATAATATCTGGGGTAACTATTACATCCTCCTTCTTTTTTGAGATCCACTGACTTAGGCAAGTATTACCTATGAATGATTTCTGATTAATAGTATCTTTAGAGTGGATTATATCATCTTACTAACTTGCTAAATGCATCTTACTATATCAATAAATAGATGACTATGCAAGTGACTATGAATAACCTGATACAGAGCTTAATAAACCAAACTAGTATTTTGACAGTAGAAAATAGTAATGCAATAAGGATTCTCATCCTTCTTCCTTTTATATTTCTTATGAACTTAGGAGAGACAACCTATTTGATTCTCTCTTAAAGGAATCAATAGACTATAATTGTATACTCTTTGAGTACAATTTCTTATGAATGTATTCTCTTATATAAGTAGTGTATTTGAATGATTGTTAGTAAATGCTGGATGACTAAACAATTACATGAAAAACTATAAACCAATGCCTAATCCTATGGGCTACAGATTCAATATCTTGGTATAAATCCACAATAAGGTGATTAATAAAATACTTGCAACAAAGATAAAATTCCTTACAGATTATCCTCTAGTTCTATAACTCTTTCATCAAATCCTTAAATTAATGCTAAGTTCTCTAGGGTCACTTGAAATAATTAATCCTTCATTGAAGGAGCTCACAAATGACTGCACAACCACCTTGTGATCAGTATGTCTAAATGCCTTACAAATAAACATACAAGAACTATAACAAAAATAAAAAGAGACAACCAAGATGTAAAATAGAGATTTCAATATATTATATTAATGTCTTAATGCTTTAAATACATTTAGATAGACAAAAAGGTATAGAGGCTAAGACAAATTTTAGTAGTCTGCTTTGTAATTATATTTCATCATCTTTAAAAATGTTACAATTAGATCTATATATACACTAAAACCATCTTGGAATCCTTAAGAAGTAAGGATGCTACAAGATTCAGATGGTTTTAATACCTAACCCTAAAATCTAGAAAAGACAAAAGACAAGAAAGAAGCAAGTGGTGGATGGACAAAAATGAAGAATAAGATATGATTTATTATTTGTCTTCTTGTGATTTTTGGCGCCTTTGTTTATATATGTTTAGGATAGCATATGATATTTGCAATGAGATCTAGTGACCACCAATATAGGCTAACTTACACTAATCTTTATGATAGCTAACCTTCTTGTGCTCAAAGAATAGTTTCCATGTGTCCTCCTATTCTTCATCCATGATGTCTAGGTCAACAGTGATAGGATTTTTCTTCTTGGGCTTTGTTAATATGTCCCATGTTGTAACATCTTCTTCTTTCAGCCATTAAAATATCTATATATTCTCCAACTAGGTCTTCAGTCTCTCCCACCTGGCATTGATAATAATATTGACATCTATGATGAATTTATTAAAATTTGTTTCTGCTTTAAATGCTTCATCTAGAATATTATTAAATATTTCCATATCTAGCTCTCCTTTATTAGAAACATAAACCTCTTTATTAGGCAATACAATGTCAAATTCTGAGCCCCATACCCCTAATGGCTTGATCTGATTGTCCTATGATATGATTGGAGGCACAAGACTGTTGTATCCTTGTCCAAACATGTTCAACCTTGACTCTATTTCATTAGCATTTCCTTTGAAAAAGGACAAGGTGGCTCCTATTTTCTCTATCTTAGTCCCAACCTGGGTCACTATCTCTGGTAGGTATGACCTAAATGGTTGCAAAGATACCAACCTTTCAAACAATGTTGTTCTCCCAGACCAAGTTGCATAATAGGGATTCAAAATTGAGATAAAATTATTTACCTCTACTTGCAAGCCTAGAAATTTTCCATAGGATCCATATACTATTTCAATCTTATCCTTTATTTTTTCTACCTTATGCTGACAAACTTATGTTAATGCATCCAATACAACATCATTGTGCTCCTTAACCTCTTTCTCTGTCTCTGCTGCAGTATGCTCTGCTTCCTCTATTTGGATCTCAACATCTTGTACCTCTTTTGGTTCTGTAAGGGAAGCTTCTAGCATATCAAGAAGTTTTTGTGTGAGCTCTACTATCACCTTCTCTTGTTCTTTGATCTTGATTAGACCGAGCTCCCTATCTTTGAAAATATCACTAGTTTTACAAGTGAGATTCTTCAAATTTTTAGACATTTGTACAACTTTGGCCTCATTCAATTGAGAAAAATGGGTGAGCACGTGGGAAATCTCCAAGTCTCCTGTATTCTAGACTAACCAGATAATCTTATTTCCTTCCATTTTCTCCTAAATTTTTATTAGGGATGGCTTCTGATCTTTTGGAGCTAAGCTCCACATTGCTAATGCATGGGATCTTGGATTGTATCCAAATCCTTTGATAATTTCCCCAACTTGTGTCTCCGATGACAAATTTACATCAAGTTGCTTTCTAATTTGATCTATAATGAAAGAAGAGGCCAAATCCCACCCTTCTACTAATAATATCCCACTAGCCTTTACACGTTTTCTTGTCTCCTATGGTGTGATTTTCTTTGATCCAGGATCATAATCCTGCAATGTTTGTAGACCCTCACTGGTTACTGGATCACCATCTCCCAACTGCAATTGTGCACTAACCTGCTGTTGTTTGTTCCAGATGAGGAACTCTTTGAATTCCTTGTTCTTGATTAAATTGATCTTGATATATCAATCTTTCATCTATGCATGCCATGAGAGGTAACTCTATTTCCTCTTCTTCATCATTTTACAGCTTCTTTCTTGCCCTTATTTTCTTCCTCAATTGATGGTCATAGTCTCTATTACAAGTAATAAGAGAACCAATTCTATCTTTCTTCTTCTCTTTATTCTGAGATGGTTCCCCTTTTTCAGCTCTTTGTCTTTTTGGTTGGGGCTCATTGGTAACCTCAGTTTCTGGGACCTCTGTTAGGTCAATTATGTTCTCACCCTCACTTGCTTGTTCTTCAACAAATCCTTGGTTTAATGGAGGGGAGCTAGGTAATAAGGACTATTCATCACTATCCTCATCATATTTTGATGACAAGTGCCCTTTGTGGCCCTTCTTTGGAACTACAAGTGCATCTTCCAATTGATTACATAGCAGAGTATGAGACTCAATCATGGCATCAAGCCTTTTTAAATATGGAAAGTCTGGGAAGAAACCCCCAAAATAAATTCCTTCTCTCTTTACTTGTCTCTCTAAGTCCATCAATTCATTGAATTTTTCATCACTCTTATCAACCTCCTCATCCTCCAATATATTTCTTATTAGGTCTTCTTCCATGAATTCCTTATGATCCTTTGTATATGGAATGGTGGGTGTCAACAACTTCTTGGCGCTCAAAATGAAGCCCTCTATGTCAATATATCTGTAAAGGGCCACATTGATTCTGTAGTGGCTCATCCAATTGTTCACTAGATCTAGTGCCCTTTTACTAATTGTAAAATTATAGATCCTAAACTATCTTGGGATAAATGTACCCTTCCTATGAGGAAAAAGGTGATCCTTATCTGTCAAAATTTACTGCCTGATGAATTCCATTGCTGCAATCCTTGGTGGCACATGGAATGGTAGAACATGGGGTGGGTGAGTGAAACCATACACCCTGATCAATGTGAAATTATTCTCATGATAGAAGTCACCCTAGTTGTGATCTCTTGGCCACTTATCAAGATATTGGCATGGCCTTAGTAGCGGTATCACCTTCAATGGTATCCTTGTCTTGTTTACACCTAGGCACTTAAGAATTGGATAAACTATCCAATTTTCAAAGGTACCAAATTACTATTCCCTATAAGTCTAATTCCACACTCTCAGCCAAAACTGTATGGGGTTGGCCTACTTCTGATGAAACCTCTGAGGCCTCAAATATTGACAATTCATAATAGGAAAGTTGTAGTATAAGATCAAATGCATTAAAATGGAGTAATGCATGCATCTGGGATTATCCTTCTTGTTCTATATATCAATGAATCCTTGATGCATTTGATCGATTATATATTATATATAATCATAATTGGTACTGGTATGAGGTCTTTGCATATCCAAGACCATCATAAGGATGTCTGGGGTGATCCTCTCAGGTCCTCCATCCTTTCCTAACACTTTGCACAATGTATAAGAGATATAATTCATGTAGAAGTTCAGGTCCTTGTAGTAGTATGGGGAAGCTTCTGGAATGGGTGCTATATAATTCTTCATTCTCATTGGCACATGATGTTCTTGAATCAATTTGGAAGCAATGCCAGAATCTCTCGTATACCTGTTCTCTAAAATCTTCAAGTTTATCTCTGTAGCCATGGGATGGTATACATTGAATGCTTTCATGAATGAGTTTCTTTCTAGGGTTACTAAGATTTTTGTGTCATCCCTTTTTATTGTTTTAGTTAGGGTATCATACCTACTAGCCATCTCTAAGATAAAATCAGCATCTAAAAAGATGTCAAGGACTATTAATTTTTCTAGTCCATAGGTCCATGTGTTCAAGATAGGCACAACTTCATCACTATTATTATATAAATAATAAAACCAGGAATAACTAGAAGAGCCTAGGGTTTTAGCATCCCTAATGAAGTGAAAATCATCAATGAGAGTATCAACACTTACCTTTCTATTTTGGCTTGATTCTAGAAACAGGGAGATGAATTCTTCAGAATAATTGCACTTCCCTTTCATTTCATCATCAACATCACCTCTTCTCCCATTGGTAGATGCTACACTCATTTCTTGACTCATCTTGTTCTGTTCCAATTTATATTACTGATATTGAAACAAATCCCCTACAAACCCTCACCACAAGCTGTCAATTACTCTGTGAATTGAACTTCTGAGCACTGAAAACACCACCAATCACAATGCCTTTTGAATTCTGAACCAAGAAATCACTTCTTTCAAAACACACTACTGGAAAACTCTACTCTTCTTGGAAAATGCTAATCTCTTATAAAACACTTAGCTCTGAAAACTTGGAAGCTGGTAAAATAAAATGACAATGGATATGCTTACTTATATCTAAGAAATCAATGCAGCCATCTCTCCAAAACTTGTAAACTTACAATTCAATCACTTCTGCCATTAGTTTACATACTGTGACATGAATTTTGTTTCTAGCTGTGTCATTTCAAATTGACATGCAATCAATTATCAATGAGTGCAATTTTCTTATTTAAACCTTATAAAATTTTAAAAAGAGATCAAAATAAAATATGATTGGCTATCATTAAACACAACTCGGCCACTTTTCCATCTGGCATAAATATTTGAATATCTATTGGCTGGAAACTGTCCACCATGGCACAGAAGAAAAGTCTTCACTTTAACTCTAGTTCTGCTTCTAGCGACCTCGCGACTGTGTAATCTCCTTATCGCTAAATGTTCACTTTAACTGTGTTTTCATACCGAGACTTAGCGACTACCATTTGATCAATCTCCACATCAATGGTTATCTCCTTGTTGCTTGATGAAATATCTTAACTTGTGTTCTTTTGGAGACACCGCGACTAAGCCATCTATTAAGTGATCTTTAACCTTATCTCACTTTTGAAGACTTGGTGACAGTTATATCTCTTTATCACCGAACCAATATTTTAACTCATATTTTATCTGGAGACCACGCAAAAAATAGCTTTGTCTCTTTATCACAGTATATTTTTACCTTTATTATTTTCATCTGGAGCTAACCCAACTACCGTTGATCTTCCTTTTTTTGCATCTAACGGTCGGCGCCAAACCTCTAGATCTTCAAATCAAACCCTAACTTCTCACAAGACTTTGTGATGCTATCTCCAAGTCACCAGGTGTTTTTTTTACTTTGAATTTTCATTAGAGACTACGCGACTGATGAACACATGTCTCAACTTATCCTTTTGTCTCTTAATCTCCAGATCTCATTTGTCTTTTCAAACTCTTATAGTGGCCTCGCGACTACCATTAGATCTCTTTCCATCCTGTGGTTGTCGCCAAATCTCTTGATTCTTAACTTAACCCATGATTTATTTCATGACTAGGTGAAAACACTAACACTAAAACTGACATCGAACTTAGGTTTGATCAAGAGACCTCACGACTGTAAAATCTCAGTGTCGCTAGATGATTTTTAAACTGCAGGGTTTATTCAGGGACTTCCCAACCACCATTAGATTTGTCTTGAGATGAACGGTCTACATTAAGTCTCAATATCCATGAATTTATATTATTTTTATTAGGAGATAATGCGACAAAGCCTTTCTGCTAATTCTCTAGACATAATGGAATATTCTTTTTACTTCACGACACTAAGCAACTAACATAATAATCACATGCTTTATTCTCAAACTTAAGTTACAAAAAAGTAACTTGAAAATAGAAACTCGATTGAGATTTTTTAGAGTTTTTGACATTTTTGAATAGCGATAACCCTAGGGCTTAGGTTTTTTGACATTTTTCAATAGGTTTATGGTTAAAAACACTATTTGCAGAGATATTTAAGAACTTTTAGACAATAATTTCAACTCTTGAGCATAGGAATGACTGGGAACTTCAAAATTTTACAGGGCAGACTACAAAACTAGAAATACAACCAATAGTGGCTCTATCTGAGGATGTGTAAATGCAAGTTTATATCAAGATCCATAGAATCTTTTGTTGCAGACCATTTAAAAAGACATAGACTAACCTATTGCAAAAAGAAACACATGACTGAATGAAACACACCTATTTACATATAATACAAATATATTTACTTGTGCATAAAACTTCCACTTTCAACTGAAAATGGCTTCAAGAAATGCCCATCCACTAGCAATTCATATTCTTCAAGATATAGGAGTCTTTACCAAAACTCTGAGAAACAATAAAGGGACCAAGCCATAAAGATTCAAACTTTTTATACTTACCTTTATCCTTTGCTCTCACATTCCATTGGAGTACAAGGTCACAAGGTATAAACTTTCTACAACCTTCTCTTTTATCAAATAGATATTTCATCTTTTTTTGCAATTTTATGTTCTGTTTCTGACCCTGTCTTTTGATTTCATCAAGTTCAGCTAGTTGCATTGTTCTTTCTTTCATTGGATCAGACATTTCTAGCTCTTCTTCTTGTATGAACTTGTATATAAGTAAAATATTTTTGATAGGCATCCTTGACTATAGACGATACACAAGTTTAAATGGTTACTTACCAGTGGCTTTCTTGACTATTATCCCATCAGCCAATAGAGCTAATTTCAACTTGGTATGCCAATCTCTTTTATTCTTTTCTAAAGTCTTCTTCAAAATCTTCAGAATGCTCTTATTAGTAGTTTCTTCCTGGCCATTATCCTAAGGATGATATGGGGATGAATAAGACATTATGATCCCATATTCATTGCTGAAATCTTTGATCTCATCAGATCTGAAACACATAGCATTATCCATAACTAGCTTGGTAGGGACACCAAATCTGGTTAAAATATTTTCTAGTAAAAACTCAATAACCACTTTACTTGTTTCTTTTTTAGTGGTAATAGATTTTATCCATTTTGTAAAATAGCCAGTGGCAAAAAGTATCCAACTATATCCCCCACTAGATTTTTCTAAAAATTCTCCAAAAAAATCAATACCCCACATTGCAAAAGGTGCTTCAACACTCATAGGATTCAACATCAGGGCACATGAGAACTTCAATTTATTTGAGAACCTCTGGAAAGGCTCAAATTTATAGACAAATGCATGAGTATCTTTAAATATAATGGGCCAATAATAACCAGCCCTCAAAATCTTATGAGCAGTGGTCTTGGCAGAAAAATACCCACCACATATTCTAGCATGCATTTCAATTAGTACTTTCTTAGCTTGGTTTTTATCTAAACACAACAATAGTACACCATTTCTATCTTTCCAATACAAATCTCCTTGAATCAAAGTGTACTTCTGAGCTTGTAACTTAAGACTCCTCTTTTGGTTATCTGACATGTTTTCAGGATACTTGGCATTTTTAAGGTAATACATGATGTTAACATAGAATGGCTATCTTTCAATACTGGTTATTGTTGAATCTTGTATTAGTACATTATTTACTTTTACCAAGTCCAAATTTTCTTCAGTCATTAGTTTTTCTAAACCTTTTCCTCTAACCAATTTTGTAATATGGATTTCTAGGTCAAATTCTTGAATTCTGTTAATCCACTTACATCTCTTACTAGTCACTTGTAATTGGGTAAGAATATCTGTCACTGCTGAATGAAGAACATATGAAAGAACTTTGGCACAAACCAAGTAAGGTCTGAATAATTTAACAACTTTTACCAATGCATATGCATGCTTCTCCATCTTTTCATAGTTTAATTTTTCATCTTGGAGAGATTTTCTAAAGAATGCAATTGGATGTTCAAATCCCTCCTCATGTTTTTGTAGTAGAACAACAACAATACTGTGAAAATATGCAAATGAGAGAAAAGAAAAGGGTGTGTTGTAATGAGGAGATTTTAAAACAGGGGCCTCTTGTACTTATTTTTTAATTTTCTCAAATGCTAATTGAGCCTCTTCATTCCACTAGAACTTTGTATCTTTCTTTAACAACTTGATTGTTGGCTTGACAATTTCAGAAAAATTGGCAATGAATCTTCTGACAAAATTAATCTTTCCAATGAAATATTGCACACCTTTTATATTCTTGGGAGCAGTGACCTTTTGAATGACTTCTATTCTCTCAGGTTCTATCCTTACTCCCTCTTTGGACACTATATGTCCTAATAACTTTCCTTCTGTGACTGTAAAATGACATTTTCTAGGGTTTAGTGAAACACCATATTCTAAAGCTTTGTTGAAAATTTTCTCTAGATGTTCACAATGATCCTCTGCTTTTTTGGAAAATATAGTCAAATCATCTTGGTAAATAACCATGAATAGATCAATAAACTCATTAAATTCCACATACATGGCTCTCTGGAAAGTTTCTCCTGCATTTATTAATCCAAAGGGTATTCTGACATATACATAAGCTCCCCATGGAGTAGTAAATGTAGTCTTGAATTGCTCTGACTCTTTTACAAGTACTTGATTGTAGCCTGACAAGGCATCCATCATTGATAACAACTCACAACCAGTTACCTTATGCAACATTGCTTCCATGTTTGGTAGAGAATAGTTATCTTTTAAGGAAGCAATATTCAGATTTATGAAATCTACACACAGTCTTATATCACCATTCTTTTTTCTTACTAGTACTAGGTTTGAGACCCAAGTTGAATGCCTGATAGGGTGAATAATTCCAACATCCTTTAATTTCATCAACTCTTGTTGCATCTTAGGAACCAAAAAAGGATTAATGGGTCTCTGATTTTGTCTAAATGGTTTCATATCTGTCTTGAGTGGGATTTCATGTTGGCAAATATCCTCTTTATAAGCTTTAAGATCTTCATATAACCATGCAAAAACATGCTTATTTTTTCTCATTAATTTTATCAGGTTGGTTCTGACATGAGAGTCCAATCTGTTAGGATTGGATTATACTAAGAGGGGGGGTGAATCAGTATATTATCACTTTAAATAAATTCTTCAACTACTTAAGCATTAATCATATATTTGCAATAAAGTAAAGAACATAAGTAAATTACACAGTACTCATAACACCATATTTGTTTATGAGGAAACCCTAGCCAAGGGAAAACCCCGATGGGGATGATACCCACAAGCATGCACTAAAGTATAGTGTCTATGTAAGGAGACCTAGCTCTATTAGGAGCTGAATATTACATAGTACATTTCCTTGTTAAAGGAATAACAACCCTGTTAAAGGTTCACAACACCCTATTAGGGGCCTCTAAGCTTACAACTCTTACAATACAATTCAATTATAAAAAGTTCTTAGTCATGAAAAAACCAAGCATCACTAATGCTTTGATAGTTCCTTTATAGTTCTTCAATGATATCTATCTTTATCTTCTCTGCCATTCACATATCTTCTTTCTCATATAACTACTACAAAACTACATACAATCTTCACCAAAAAGATCTTACATATATATCTCTCAACTTTACAAAGTCATCTCTCAGTATGAATATTACAAATATTACTAATTTGACCTTCAATACAAAATACATTTAATATAGTAAACATTAAATGCATAGTCATTTCTCTTGCATAGTTAATGTGTAGGCTATCAACAACCAAAATACAACTTTGATTTCCTAGAGTCCAAGTCATACTCCCTCAATTTTCATTGTTGTCCAACTGCTCTGTATCATTGTTCTTCTGCAGTCTGTCTATCTTCAAATCCTTCTAACTTGTTGTAGAATTAACCAAATCCAAATCAATCTTAGGTGTAGGTCAAACATACTTCATATTGTCTGCCTCTAAACTCTCTTTCCCTAATGCATCGATCGCTGTCTTCAACATCCAAAATACTTATGTATCTCTTCTACTATACTTAAGTGATTTTTGAGTCATCAAAACTTATCTTCAAAGTAATCAAACTTAAACCCAGATATGTTGCCATAAATGACAACCAAAAAGTGAATCATATTTACCAAAGTTGATCACTTGCCAACAATCTCTCAATTTGGCATTGATGGAAACACTTAACAAAAAAATGACTAAGTGTTCCAACCAATCAAAACTATCTCTTCTTCTCCTTATCTCTTCTCCATATTTTTCTCTCTTTCTTTTATTATATTATATATTTTTTTTATTAATTTTTTTCTTCTCTTCTCCCCCTTTGACAATAATGACAAAGGTGCATATAAAGAAATACACCTTAGTTCTTTCTTACCAGTTTCAGAATATCCTAAAAAGAATCTTCCAAAGGCTTCACTTATGTGCTCCATGTCTTGAACAATATCCGACTGATGTGAATCAAACCATTCATTGCAAATGATGTAGTTTCAGCCTCTTTCAATTCTGTGGGTAAATCGTCAGTCAATGAATCTGTAAATTTCTCCAAATCTGAGAGATGGGCTTCAAGTATGGATGACTTCAGAGTGACAAAGCTCCTCAGTAAATTAAATCTTTCAATACTCTCTCTTTCTCATTTTCCAATACACTGAGTTTGGCCAATATCCTTGTAACTTCTGTGTCTAGTTATGTTGTGGATTGTGAAGATGTTCCACAACCATCCATCAAACTATTCAGAGTTTCCCTCTCCTTGGAAATAATATCCTCAACATTCTGAACATGCCTAATCGGATTCATGCAATAGCTAAAAAAATTTCTCCCATACCTAATGCAAATCTTTGCATTTTTCAAACAATTTTTTACAATGCCTAAGTCCCATGTGATGGATTTGTATACTTCTATCAGCTTCTTCTCTGAATATGTTTTTTCTATCTTCTCCTCTACAATCTTTAGCAAATTATCATAGTGTCCATCAAATTCATCAAGTGTAATTTTCAAGTTCTCGATGTCATATTTGTGCTGGAAAAATATAGGTACTGGAAGCAATTTATTCATAGTATCAATAGCACTTGTAATTACTTTTGCCTTGTTGTCTCCTTTCTGTTCAGATCTTTCCTTTGCTTTGTTTAATGTAGTGAATGCCAGTTTTACCAATTCAACTTCATCCATGCTATCCAAATTTATATCACTGCTTGCCAAAAATGAAATAGATGCTGAGTTTACCTCTTTCTTTTCATCTCCTTGATGTTCTATCAACTATTCATCATCCTTTTTTTTCTCAACTTCCTCTTTCTATTCTACTTCATCTGCAATAGAGGTGTCCAAATTTCCCGCAAAAGGGTCCTTGTCATCTTGTGAGGGGTCAAGGGTCACTGCCACACCAGAGACATAGAAATCATGTGGAGGGTCTACTTCACTCTTCTCTGTGGATGTTTGTGTCACCTTAGATCTCTCACCCATTCCCAATTGTGTGCGAGATGTGGTTTTAGGAGGTGAGGGCTTGCTATAAGTATAACTCATCAGCATATTCTCTAATGCCTTCTGAGTTTCCTCAGTCACTTCATCATACTTCCTTTCCATTATTTTCAATAGTCTAACCTTGGTTCTTAATAGAGGTTTCAATTCTTTGAATATACTATCCCTCTCTTGTACTGATAACACAGGTAACATGTAATCAATTTTCTTATTTTTGATCTATTCATTCTCAATTTGTGCCAAGTGTTTTTAGTTCTCCAATTTTGCATATAGGTCGGTAGGTATACTTCCTTCAATTTCTAAAAGAGTCTTCTTGAAGTTGAGAAAATGCTCTATCACAATGTCTTCAATCTTTAGCTTATCTAATTCCTCATACCTGTCATAGTAATTTTTAATTGTAACCAATTTACCTTTCTCTAATTCTCTTTTCTCTATCATCTTCATGTCTGGTTCCCAAATGTGTTTTTTTTTTCCTTCTCTTCTCCTGCTGTGGTTTTCTCTTTAGGTGATTTAGGATTACTTGATCTTTTAACTCTAAGAGTGACATCCTTTGCTTTCTCTATTTTCTTTTGTGGAGGAGGTGGACTATCTACCATAATTACCTCAGGAGAATCAGTGCTTCCACTTTCTACTCCAAGAGATCTTGCTACCATCTTCTTCTTGACTTCTTTCAATTCCTCTTCTGTCAGTCCAGCTTTTATACCGCAGTCATGAATAAGGTTAGTAATTTTCCCTTTCCTCGGTCCTCTAGACTATTCCTCTTTCACCTTTGCTGATTTTTCTTCATAGGTTCCCCATCTTTCTTCTATTGTATCAAATTCTAATGCAAGAACATGTTCTACTTGCATGGTGAGTACTTCAGAACTCACTTCATAGCCCATGGGGTAACACCACTTCTTTCTAGGTGTAACTGCTTCAAAGCATACACAGTCATTTTCAACCATGAAACAGATTGTATCCTTGTACTTTTCCACAATTTCCTCATGTAACATGTATCTTGTCTTCATCTATTTCTACAAAATTTATACCTGAGTATCATGGAAATTAATCTCACATCTTGCTAAAAGATATCATTTACTGTCATTTCCCTTCTATCCCATTTAGAATGTGTTAGGGTTTTGACTTATTTCTTCACATGCTTCTCCACAATAGGTATAACTCTAGTGTTGTATAATCTAGTGATCTCATGAATTAGTTCACTACAAATCTTCATAGGTTGGTCACCAATCCATATGAACTGATCATGAACCCCGCTCATCAATATCTTAAACCATTCATTTTCATCAAATTTGCATAAATCCATAATCTTCATTATGCTCAACTGACTAATGTGTTTGAATTACTCTTTCATGATTCCTTTTTTAGTTATATTTTCCATTTCAGTGAGTATATCATTTTCTCCCAATGTATCATACTTACAATGTATGTAAGCGCTAATGTCTTCTACATGTAATACGTCATGTGGGGTTTGTGAAAATGCTCCTTCTGGATCCTCTTCAGAAGACTTATATGGATGTTTCTTGAATTTTTACCTAGGATGATCAAAAAAATAAAAAATGACGGGTGTGTCCATATCTAGATGATGTAAAATACATTTCTTTCACTGAAATCCGAGTGTTATGCTCCAATCGATCACACACGACAAATGTAGAATAGTCTGAATGCTTCTGCTCTCTTATCTCCTTAGCTCACTCTTTGTCAAATGGTGAATAGATAGGTCATCAAATGGTGCTTTATACAAGTTAGGTTATAACTTTCATTTTCACTTTATACTATCCAGTCGGCTACTAGATCTTGCAAACAAAATATACAAGTTGGCTGATGGTGTGCTCTTAGGTATATAATCCATGATGTTAGCTTAGTTCAAACACAAGCTTGCATGAGCTCAATCTATGAATTTCAGGGAAGAATAAATTATGATGTTTGTATCCAATGCTCCCCCTAAGGCCATGATTGGTGGTGCAGAGCACCCTAGGGTTTAGCTCAAAACCCTAGCCCCAACAATTTTGAACAAGTTTTGATACAAGTCTTCTAACGAGCAAGTCATGTTTTGCATTGTCGCTCAGTCGCAGAGAGCAGAAAGGTAATGCATCGCACACTCACGAGCTAGTTAAAAGTTAAGTCTTATAGTGAGCGAGTGCGCGATGAGGAGCTCATCACAAGCTCACGAGTCAATTCGCAGTCAGAGAAAAACTGGTGCGACAACGTGACGGGCGCTTAATTGCTCAGTCGCCGAGGAGCAAACAACTAAGTAGGATGTCTGAGTGAGTGACACCTTGTGCATCGCAAGGTCGCAGGTGAATTGACGGTTAAGTAAAAAGCATGACGAGTGTGCGATGAGCATTGGATCGCTTAGTCGCAAGGCAAAGGTCAGCTCGGGGAAGCGCATAGCGAGTGCGCGACGGGTGATCATCGCTTGGTCGCAGAAGAAAAGATAGCTCATCTCCAGACAGTGCGATAGCGCGACACGAGCTCATCGCTCGGTCGCAAAGCAAGAGGCAACTCGAGGGAGAACAATGCGAGTATGCGACTTGAGCTCATCGCTCAGTCGCAGCTTAAAACATAGCTTGGGTTACAACACAGCGAGTGCGTGACTTGAGCTCATCGCTCAGTCACTGAGATATGGCCAGCTCGTCAGAAAGAATTGCGAGTGCACGACTGACATGCATCACAGACTCGCTAAGCAAGTAGCAGCTCAGATTAAAGTGCAGCGAGTGCATGACTAATGTGCATCGCCGACTCGCAAAGAAAGAAGTATTAGGGAAAAAGAAATGCGGGTGCGTGACATGAGCTCATCGCTCAGTCACAGAGGAAAAGACAGATCGGGTAAAGACATAGCGGGAGTGCGACGAGTAGGTAATCGCTCAGTCGTAGACCAAGACATGAAAGGTCAATTTCATTCGCGACTATGCAATAAGGAACAGAACAGTCAAATGATCAAACATGCTGACATGTCAGAAGGAGAAAGCCTTGAAAAGTCTTAACCGCCAAACAAAAAGGAGAATGACACGAAAGAAAAGAGTCATGTATAGAATGTCGACCATGCAGAGAAAGTGAAGACAAGTTGCAGACGAGATGAAGAACAGAGAACAGCTGGAGGACTAAGATCGATAGGTAACCACCAGGGTTATAGAATCGAGGAGAAGCTAGAGATAAACAGAGAAGAAGAATCTGTGAAAAAGAGTTCAATTCAGATTAGTGATTGATAGTTAGTTAGTTACAGAGACAGAGTAGACTAGCCAAGCATATTGTAATCTTCTGTATTGTTAATATAAAGAAGTTTTTCTGTACTTTACGTGTTCTTTTGTTCTGAGTAGCTTTCTGTAAAG
>MU226395.1:702083-717370 GCA_018584345.1 Thuja plicata | reverse complement strand
TTAATATAAAGAAGTTTGTCTGTACTTTACGTGTTCTTTTGTTCTGAGTAGCTTTCTGTAAAGTGCTATTTTGTTTCTGTTAGATAACATGGGTGCTTCTTGACTCTGATAATCTATTCCATGGATTGTGACAGTCAAGAAGCATCCACCTTGTACATTATGTTTGTTTCTGTATTTGTGTTAGATGAGAAGCTAGTCAAGTTTGCAAACAAGTCCTAGGCGAGCCTATGGTCCGGCTAGAGAGACTTGTAGAAGAGATAGATAAATGAGAAAGTGCATGAGTAAAATGAATTCAGTCATGAAGAGTGAGATACAGTGAGGAGTAATACATTTCGGTGGGTAGGGAACCTAGGAGAGAGGGAATAGAAAAGTCCTTCTGGTTAGGGTCTGAGAGTAGCCCTAAGAGACTCAAAGGTGAGTCTAGAGAGTCCTAAATTGAATAGGATTCCAGGTGAGATTCCTAGGAGAGAGTAGGAATTTCAGAGAGTTAGGTGACCTCCCCATCAATTAGCTAATTAGGTCGATTCTATCTTGCTACCGTCAGGCGAAGATCCAGTAGCATCTACTGACTCTCCCTGAACTGATGTCTCACTTTTTCCTTTGATCTACTAAATATTACCACTGTTTTTGTCTTCTATTTTCTTAAAATAGTTTTCAAAATCATTCTTCACATCTACAATACTCTTGCTAGTATCATTTCCATTCTTCTATCAATTCATAGGAGGTGGTGTTCTTCTGTTATCTACTTCTTTATACCTGCAAAACTTTGTTATATGTCCTAGATTATTGCATTTGTAACATATAGAAGGTCTTCTTTCTTGATTAACTTGTAACTTACAGTACTTCACAATGTCTCCAATATTATTACATTTGTAGCATGTAGGTTTCACTATAGGTTCTCTTCCATTGTCTTTTATGTATCCTGATTGATTAGGTCTTCTACATTTTGCTTTCTTGTGCCCATAACCATTACAGTTAAAACAATAACCAGAAAAAGTTCTAAAGGGGAATTACCTCTGTAGTATCTCTTCATGTGTCCAAATCTATTACAACCAAAGCATCTACCTCTGAAAGGTCTGATTTTCTCTTTAGGTTCTTCAATAGATGGTTTCTCAACATCAATCTTCTCATCTGATTTCTCTTCCATATTCTTTGAACATTCAGCTTCATTGAAGCCAATACCACTCATATCACCTTTAGGTTTAGTTTGTCTAGTTTTTCATCAATCAAATCACTACTGGTGTGAAGTTTCTCAATGTGATTCTCTGCTTCAACAAGTTCACCTTTCACAATCTGATTTTATTTCTCCAATTCCAAGTATTTGTTCTTGTAGTTGTCAGCCTCATCCTTCATTTGATTCAATGCACTATTTAAGGTTTCTTCAAATTTCTTCTTAGCATCCTTCTGCATCTATACTTCTTTAGCCATAGACTTATTTTCAAGTTTCAGAGTCTCAATCTCTTCTTTTAGTCGTTTCACCTGATCTGAATTGTCCTCATTTGAGTCTTCTTTTATCTAGACCACAAGATCTTCTCTTTGACTTCTAGAAATCTAAAGTTGTTCTTTGAGTTTATTTATAAATTTCTCAGCTCTTCGCATGTTGAATCTCAATTCTCCATTCTCTACTTTTGCTTTATCAAGGTCTTCAAGTGTAGCATCAAATTTTTCTTGCAAACTATCCAAATCCATTCTGATCTCCCTCAAGCTAATAGGCTTTCTCTCCAAGGGCCAATAGGTCTGATACCAATTGTTAGGATTGGATTATACTGAGAGGGGGGGTGAATCAGTATAATAGCACTTTAAATAAATTCTTCAACTAACTAAGAATTAATCATATATTTGGGGTAAAGTAAAGAACATAAGTAAATGACACAGTACTCATAACACCATATTTGTTTATGAGGAAACCTTGGCCAAGGGAAAACCCCGATGGGGATGATACCTATTGCCCCACTTTTGGTCTACATGTCTTTCAGACAAAGTGGATGTTTAATGTGTAGTAGTGATCTTGAAATATTTGTGTAAGTCCTAAGTCTAAGTCTAGCTATCCTCTTAGGCTAGGAGGTGTTTATCAGATTTTCCTAATTTGCCTTCTCTTTTGTGAGCTAAAGGGATTTTATATCTGAAATCGTGTTTCATTGGGTAGGTTAAGTTCCCAAATCTGGAAAAGGTCATGTTTCGAAGGATTCTAACATTGGTTCTATATGTAGTCAAAGTATTTTTCCTTAACATACCCTTTTGCAGCGTTGGTGGAAAATTGGTTCTGAGCTTCTCCTTGGTGGAAAATCACATGCAGAGTGCGTTTTCCGCAACAAACAAAATTTAAAGTATTATAGGATAGTGGAAGTTGGAAATGAGAGATTTGGGAATAAGAAAGCTTTGGGCATTCAGATCAAATCTATTTTAAGAAAAATGAATGGTTGAATGAGGAAGAATTCAAGATCCAAGCTTAATGGTGGAAAAGCAGGAAATGGCTTCTTTGCTACTCCAACAGGCGGGTTTCGACTTGCGGAGTATGTTTTCTGCCGAATCATTTTATGGAAGAAATTTAAAAAAGAATCAACCTCATGAGTGATCCAGGGCATAAAGAAATATGGTGAAATAAAAACATTACATTTTAACATCGCAATGAGATAAATCTCTCCTTCAGCGGATTTTTGAGCAAAGAGCACTCCAAATGTATTTCTCCATCGAAAGAGAAGTGGAAAAGAAATTTTCCGCTACCTCCAGAAAGTTACCGTTACGGTTACTAAAGTGAAAAGATGTTTCTTAACAGCCCATGGGGGGTAAAAGTAATTAATTTAAATAAGGTCATTTTACTCCATAATGGACTCTTTCATTAATGTCTTAGTCTTTTCATTCGTGTGGCATGGGAAGTCGACCGTTAAACGGTAAGAATTCAAAAGTTATAAAATTATCACAATATTACAAATAGGAGCTTCTATTTGTTTGATGAATTGTCTGAATTTGAAATTCTTAGCAATAGCTGTTCATTTCTCTTGCACTTTTGAAGATATACTTCATTCTCAAGTCATAATCAGTTGAAGTATGGCCACTAGATTTATGGGATTCGATGGGATGAATGGAATCACGCCTGACTGGCATAAAATTACAAACACTTCCTTGAAGTTCTTTGATATGCAGAAATTTTAGAGTAGATTGAAGGCAGACTAGATGCACCCTATCACTAAGAAGCTAAAAGAGAGTGGATTAGTAGAAGCTTCCATTTTTCCTGTTTCTGTTCAAGCTTGTGATCTTGCTCAAGAGTGCATAGCCTGATATAATCCAAATAGCAAGCAAATCCTCCTGCCCAATGACATGGTTCTTATATCCATTGATTGAGATTCTATCCAGAACTCCCTACACATTCTAAAGAAAGATGAATATTTAGAAATGACATATAGCCGGGTGGCTACCAAATATGGAGCAAAGAAGGCAGTGTGGAAGAAAGAAATAATAAAGTCATGGTTTCAAGAGCCGAGGAGCACCAAAGGCAAGTTGCCCAAAACATTATACGGCATGAACCTGAAGCCAAAAATTATAGACATCTTCATGCCGCTCCATAGGATCTAAGGTGAGAGTGATGCACTGAACTTTGTTGAGCACCATTTCTTCGTAGTCCAGGTGATTTGTTCTCAATACCATTTCATTGACTATGCTCTTATGGTAAGAAAAAATCTCTCTAGTGCCCTAAGTAGAGCTAAGCTTTAGAATGAGTTATACATATCTTCATTCCTCATATATATATATATTGGTCACAATTCAAATTTGGCCAGGGATTCCTAGATTAGAAGAGTTCCTAGATGATTTTAAATGCTATGAATTTTTCCCATGTCTAATTACATAACAATTATGCCAAATATCTCAGAGTTAATGATACATTAACAATGAGACTATGCAGGGAGCTACAAGGTTGCCCAAAAAGGAGATTTTATCCTAAAGCCATGACTTTTATCAGCCAGTCTGGGTGCTTTTTCATTCAATTTATAGATTTCTCATATATTAGTCTTGCAGGATTTAATGACTTCCCTTTGAAGCTGCCCAGATATCCTAATGATATGATCATGTTGGTTGAGGTAATGAGGTAGGAACTCCAAGTGAACCTGATTTTTGTTGATGCTAAGAAGAAGGGCTACAATTTCCTAATGACCATTGGAGGTTATAGTTGCGCATCCCCGTCCGAGGCAAAGAATGTTTTGAAGATATTCTCAAAGAGGTTCCATTTGGAGACATATGATGTCTTGAGGCCATAGTATGATCCTTTAAATTATGACCAAGATTTCTTGTAAATGAGTCATGTAATTCATCATGTTGATGATATTGAAGACTACTAGGCTAATTACAAAGATGACTAAGAGAGCCAAGAGACTTAGAGAGCCGAGAGAGATTCTACACCAGGTTGACCATTGAACAAATCAAAAAGTTCAAAGTTAACATTGAAGTGGAGGGGTTGGAAGATGATGGTGAACATATGTATGATAATACATATTTGGAGAAAATAAAGACACTCCCTATAAGCTCCGATCCCATGCTAGGGTAGGCCATTAATGACTTGGAAACCTTAGTGGGTGGAATTTATAGAAGAAGAGAGTAGTGGGTCGAATGGACTGCAAGTAGAAGAAATAGGTTGGAAAGGAAGCCTCCTTCTCAGCGAACCCTAGGAAAAGGTACTTTGAGAAATGTAGAAACTACTTCAATAATGATCCCAACTATGGCCAAAGGTTCATCTTAGCCATCTGGTGGAGGTGATGAGCCTCCTGAGAAAGAGGTACAATGAAAGAAGACATGTGGAGAAGGCCTGCTTCCAGACATCAGGTCGACAAAAGAAGAAGTTTCTACAGACCTAGCCAAGCCAGCAAAAGAGACTACTAAAGGTGCAGAACCTGAGAAATCATCTAAAGCTATTGCTATAGATACATAAGTTGGCATTTCAGCCCAAAATACTTCAAGATAAGAGTCCCCTATTGTAGTAGAGGTGGGTGAGGATACCTCCAATACCTCAGCCATAGACTCGGATGAGAGAATTGAGAAGCAAAAAGAAGCTGCTAAATTCATTAGATTGGTCTCCTCTTCTCCAACATCAGTGGATCCATTTTCTTCAAGGCCTAAAGCTACTCCTCCGGTCATCAGGAACTTGTTCATAGAAGAGTTGGTTTCTGCTTCCAAAGTTGCCAGTGCTGAATCCTAGATAGAACATACACTAGAGCATAAAAGGAAGAGAGTAGAGGAAGGGACTTATGGCAAAGATGCTCTCTCACGGGCCTTGTAACCCAACACCATAGTGGGAAAAAAAAAGAAAGTGAAGATAATGTATACACTGGGTCGAGATCATGAAATAGGACATTTCACTCTGGAGGTGGCCAAGCCTACAAAGGAAGCAAGAATCAAAGATATGACTGCCTCTAATTTTCAATTGCAGTCATTTGACATGGGGCTTTCTTGGCTTGACACCAAGGTAGATTGGTGGAAGTCCACCAATGTGGTAATAGAAGAAGAGCTCGAGGAGCTCAAAAATGCTAAAGTTCAACTTAAAGAAGAAGTAGCTGAGCTGACTAATTTCATCAGACAACTCATCACTCTGACAGCAAGTATTCCCAATGCCTAGACAACTTTTGATCCTAGTGTTGTGAAGAACCAAGCCATCCTAGCCAGGTTACAAGAGGACAGACACTTCAGGTAGATTGGCAAGAGATGGATTGAGAAGCTCTAATCCGAGGGACTGGTAGTTGTTGAGAAACAAGATAATGCTCTCTTAATGTTGGAAATAGAGAGGAACAATATTGAAAATAATTTGTAGACTCTCGCATCAGAGAGAGTGAGATTTCAAGAATGCATAGTGATGCTGCACGTGGTGGTTAAAATGAAGACCAAGGAGGCACTAAAGGCCAAGATATTATAGAAAGGATATGAGCCTCTGATTTAATGGCTTAAAAGCTTAGAATTTAAGATCAAGATGATCATTCAAGCTAAAATAGGGTTGTAGCAGATAGATGTCAAGATCAAGGAAGAGCAAAGATTTTAAACTCCGTCAAGGCCTACATGCAGAATCACAGACAAGCAGTTAGGGAAAATAAATGATCACATTGGCTAGTATGTAGAAGTCATTTTCTAATTATGTGCATAAGCTGGCAGAATAGTCTTCCACCCATTTGGAAAAAGTGCCAGAACTCCAACAATTGAGTGGATGCATCTTTAAAGCCATGGAAGAGTTGAAGGATCAGACGGATGCAATCAAGAGCCTGGAAAAAGAACATTCCAGATGGCTCATCAGATATAAAAATGTCCATATCAATAGGAATGAAGAGAAAATCCCAATCATCACAGCTGCCACTGCCTATAGGGCTAAATTAGATAAGGGGAAGTAAACCAAAGCTTAGATAGATTCCCTCTTGTGCTAAATTTTGATAGTATTGTAACAGATAAACCTTGTTTATCATTTCTAATTGGAGGAGTGGAACTATTTTGGTTACCATTTTGTAATGGTCCAACTCTCATACCCTATATGTATTATTTTCCAAATCAATGAAAAGGTCGGCTAAATTTTGGTGTGAAAGATAGCATTTTGCTAAGTCAAATTTGTATGTCTGAATGCCATTTCTTTATCTATTCCACTACAATGCATTTATCTATCTATTAAATTCAAATGTTTCTTTGGAATTAGATTTACAGTTTGTGGTTGAACCAGAATTCTGTATTATGACTTGATATAGTTAATTAGGGGGAAATTTGGTGTTATTCTAAGTCTGGGAGATGTCCCTGTAAAATAGATTGATTCATTGTCATTTCAACATTAAATTTTTGAAGTATTGCATTTGCATTTTCATTATCGATTATTGCATTACCAGTTTTAAGGAGTCATATGATTGATGAAGCCTTGGAATTGGCTAAAGTTAGAATTGAATGTTTCCTGACTGAGCTATTTCCTGTCTAGGTTTAGCTTGGTTTACCTCCTCTATTCTCGAGTCAAGAACATACCCCTGTTAGAATAGGAAGGATCAATATTCATTGAAGATCATTTACTCAAGGGAGCTGTACCTTTAAATTCAGAGGTAAATTAGTTATTTAGTAAAAATTTCCCAACTGTTGTATTCAATTGTTCTTAAATATTTGGGTATTCTAGAGTTAAAGAAAAAAAAACATTCTATTTACCAATAGATTTTTGGCAAATCTACTGGGGAGATGAATAGTCATTATACCAGAAGCATACCATGAGGAAAGATGGTACTTCCTCATCAAAACATAATTCCTATGCTCCAACTGAATCTTGGATTCCAAGACGATCAAGGGGATCTCATCTCCTCACTGAATATTTTTGTCTTGAAATATAGAGGAAACACTGAGCACTATAGAGATGCTAGTCAAGTACTAGAGCATGAAGAAGCAAGAACATAAGCACTTGAAGAAGCCATCTAAAGGAGAAATCTAAGAAGGGAATGATGCCAAGTAGAGCATGATGTCAGACAAGAAGACTTGTTGGAACCCTAAAGCACAAGAGGTTTCTTAGGAGTGCAAATAAAGAAGGTGGTACAGACCCAGTTTTTGAGAGACTTACAAACCTTGATTTTTCTCTACTTGAAGTACCACATCAAAAGAAAATGAATACTAAGAGCCAAAGGAGACCTCCTTCACCTCCCAAATAATCAACTCTTTTGTCTACCACTTGTCAAGTGTTGACTTTTCATAGAGTAGTTACTCCTCCTCTTGTCAATCTAACACCCTACCTACCTCCGGTAGTTATGGCACTTCCTTGGGCCACTGCAGTTGGACCATTGCAATTAGAAGAATATAATCCCCTTCCCTCAGGTTCAAGAAATAATTTCCCAAAATTCTCTGGAGATGGGAAAGTATCTATAGATGAACATGTTGTTGCATTCTTTTCTTCAGTTAATATCTTAGCAGTGTGAGAAGAAGATGTGGCTATCATATTATTCATTGAAACCCTTGTTGAGGGTGCTGCTGATTGGTTTCACCACCTACCCAATTCCTCTGTCACAGATTGGGCTTCTATGTGAGCTACTTATGAAGGAAGATTTAAAAATGTGGAAGATGAACATGCACTATTAACACAATTGAACTCCATCAAGAAAGAGTCTTCAATCAGTATGAGAGATTTTGTGGCTAAATTCAACAAGCTTATAAATCATATTCCAACAGCTAATAGGCCTACTACAGGGAATTTGAAAACATTTTTCATAAGTGCTATGCCACTAGACATAAATTATGATTTAAAAAGGGTGAACCCAGCAGATTTGGATGTGATGCAAAGAACTACTATAGAACTCGAAGACCACATGATATCAGCGAGAAAATGGAAAAGAGAAATACAGTCTAGAGCCGGTACTAGTAACACCACATCATTAGATGAGATGATTAAAAAATTATCCAAGGAATTCATCGCCTTCAAGAGGCATCTTCCTAGATTTAATAATCCCTATCAGTGAAACTTTCAATATCAGCCTGGGAGAAATAATGAAGGGAGGAATGTCGATGGAAAGACATTACAGTTGACTACTCCACAACAAAGGTTAGATATAGAAGCTCCTCCTAAAAGGGGAAACATGTGTTCCTTCCATTTAACTATAGATCATGATGGAGAAAGTTGTCCCGATGTAGCTCATGCTTCGAAAATGCATCAGATTGATGAATGGAATGCTAGAGTGTCTGGAGATGAACCAAATTCATATTCACATGGTGACTCTGAAAACTTATATTTAGAGTATGAATAAGATTCAAAACACGGAGAAACATGTTATGATACCATAGATGGGACCTCCTATACAGTCTTAACCCGGAGTCAGAAAGATAAGGGCCCCACTTCCACATCTTCACCAAAGAATAATGAGGCATCTACTTCCAATTCTAAGGTGGCTAATCAAGGAGTAAGGATTCTACAACCAGGTAAGGAGAAAAAATCTTTTGACATTATTTAATTTTGTAGAGATTCCAAAATTTAGATTTCCCCCATAGACTATCTTAAGTCTAATCCTGTAGAACTACAAAAGATAGTAGATTACTATAAAGAGGGGAATCATAATGTAAATCAAAATTCCATGAATACCATAGAAAATGAGTTTATATTTGTAGACCCAATTGAACAAGGTGAGTAATTTGTGTTGGCTACTTTCCCAGGCCAAAATCCTGACCCATTATGTGTGTCATTGTATATTAATGGTTGAAAATTGAGTAATTGCATAATAGACTCTAGAGCCTTAGACAATGTAATGTCATTGACTGTAGCTAAAGCCTTGGGACTTACCCTCACTAAATCCCATGGTAGGTTTTACTCTATGGATTCCAAACAAGTACCCCTGGTTGGGCATATCAAAGATGCCAAGTGGCCCTAGTAGCACATCCTGAGAAGAAAATGTTGTTAACAATACTTGTTGTTGATATATCTGCTAGTTACGGTTTGTTGCTAATAATGTTTTTTTGCAAAGACCTAGGAGGGGAAATAAATCTAGATTTGTCTCAAGCTCTGATCCCAATGGGTAACAAAAAGATAAAGCTAGTCCCAGAAGAGAAAGCTAAGTTTACAGTGCTGAAATCTGATGACCCTAACTCCCAAATTCTATATTAGGAATTAGAATTTGGCAATTATATGCTATTTACATATGATCATGATGAGGAAATTGAACTCAGGGAAGAAGAAGATTAGTTTTCCATTAAGGAAACACCATTAGAAATATGGACCCTTGAATTTGACGGTAGTTGTGCATCATCGAGATTTGGCACAAGCATAGTCTTAATATCACCGGATGGAGTATGTGAGCCCATGGCTTATAAATTGGAGTTTGTGAACACCAAAAATACTACCAAGTATGAAGGCTTGCTGGTGGGAATTATTGCTACAAAGGAGAAAGGTGTGAAAATCTTGAGAGCTTGAGGTGACGTGGAGTTAATCGTGCGCTAAGTCAAGAATCAATACTCTGTAAAAAATCATAGATTAAAAAAATATAGGAACAGAGTGTGGGATGAAATAGAAGCATTAGATGCATTCTTTATTGAATCTGTACCAAGAGAATTGAATTCCAAGGCAAACTCTTTAGTAGTGTTAGCCTCACTACTCCTCCCTCACCCAGAGCTCAAGGATATGAAGTACCAAGTAGAGGGAATATATTGACCATTTGTGCCTGATAATGAAGAAGATTGGAAAGTGTTTGAAGATGACAAGAATCTCCTCCTCTTTTTGGAGAGTGGTGGAAACTTCCATAAAGATGCTCTCGGTGATCATAAGGAAGATTGCCATGGAAAATGGAAGAAGTAAAAGTTGGAGGTCATCCAATTGAAAAGCAATATCATCCCTCCCCAGTTAGTTACACTTGAAAAACTCTTTAACAGACATGATAATTTTGTTAAGAAGAAGAGAATTGAAAGAGGTCCTACCACTAGTGAGTATGAAGGAATTAATATCGGAAGTGAAAAAGACCCCAAGATGATCAATATTGGGAAGTGTTGCACTGAAGAAGAAAGGGAAGAGGCTAGGAAACACTTCCTAGAATACCAAGATGTTTTCTCCTAGATTTATGAAGATCTAAAAAGATTTATGAATGGTAAATTCAAACACCAGATTCCCTTAAAACCTGAGGCTGCCTTGTTCAGGAAAAAACAAAGGAATTATAATCCCAAAGTTGCTAATGCAATATTTAGGGAAGTGGATAAAATGCTTAAAGCAAGGATTATCTACCCTATCCATCACTCTACTTGGGTGGAAAATATAGTACCTGTAAGGAAGAAGAACAAAGAAATAAGGATCTATGTAGACTTCAAAAATCTAAATTAGTCCTCTTTGAAAGACAACTACGCTCTTCCCAACATGGATCATCTATTGCAGACCATTGCTGGAGATGAGATGATGTCTATGTTAGACAGCTTCTTAGGGTACAACTAGATAGAAGTGGAGAAAGTAGACCATCATAAAACAACTTTCACTACTCCATGGGGCACTTTCGCATATCATAGGATTCCATTCGGGTTGATAAATGTCAGGGAAACCTTTTAGAGAGGTATGGATCTTTCTTTTAGTGATATGAAGAAAAAAATAATTGGTATGTATCTGGATGATCTTACTGTGTTTTCTAGAAAAAGAGTAGATCACATAAATGATTTAAGGAGAGTATTGCAAAGTGTAGAGAAGACAAGATTTCATTGAATCCCAAAAAGTTAGTTTTCTGTGTGACTAAAAGGAAGTTGTTGGGCCACATTGTTTCCTAGGAAGACATAAGAATTGATCCAGAAAGCGTGAGAGAAATCCAAAAATTGAGCTTACCTATGAGAAAAACTGGAGTGAAATCATTTTTCAGTCAAGTAAACTTTCTCAGGAGGTTCATTCCGTATTTTTCAAAGATTACCAAATGCATAGTGGACATGATGAAAGGGAATGTAAATTTCAAATGGAATGAATCTAGTAAGAAAGCTTTCAAAAGCATCAAGAATGCCATATCCAATGCCTCGGTGTTATGTCATCCAGATTACAAGAAGGATTTCATAATTTATTGTTATTCTTCTGAACACACCCTATCATCCATCCTCATTCAGGAGAACAAGGAAGGAGTTCAAGCTCCTATCAATTTTATGAGCACACCTCTAAAAGATCATGAGCTAAGATACTCTTAGACTGAAAAACATGCTTTCATAGTAGTAAAAGCTTTAAAGAATTTCAGATTCTACATTTTACACTCTCACTCTCTTGTATATGTGTGTGACATCACAATAAAAAGCATATTGACTCAACAGGACGTGGGATGTAATAACAGAGGAGTGTGGGTGGCTAAGACTCAGGAATATGACATAGAAATCAAGCCCACTAAGCTGGTAAGAGGAAATGCACTATGCAAAGTGATGGTGGAAAACCAAGTGGATGAAGACCCTGAAAATACACAATTGGTCCTAGCAGTAAGTGTGCAAGATCCCTGGTTTGAAAATATTGTGTATTTCTTGACATATGGTGAATGTCTTGAAGGACTGACTTTGAAGCAAAGAAGAAATCTAAAACTAAAATCTTCTAAATATATAATTTGGGAAGATAGGTTGTATAAGAGAGCTATAGATGGAACTTTCCTCTGGTGCATTGACAAAAAAAAGCAAGAGAAGATGTTGAGGGTGTTTCATGATGAAGATTATGGTGGAAATTTCTCTTCATCAGTTACTGCATTCAAGATATTGAGACAATGCTATTATTGGCTGGGAATGTTTAGAGATGCATACCATTGGGTAGCGAGATGTGAGAAATGTAAAATGTTTACTGGAAAACCATAGTTAGTAGCACTACCCCTTAGACTCGTGATAATAGAAGGTCATTTTCAACATTGGGGTCTTGATTTTATTGGTCCTATAAATCCCACATCTAGTGTAGGCCATACCTACATAATCACTGTGACTGACTACTTCATGAAATGGGTGGAGGCAAAAGCAACCAAGAAAGCTACTTCGGAGGTAGTATGTGAATTCATCAAAGAGAACATCCTGGTAAGGTTTGGTGTACCTATTAAGTTAGTTATGGATAATGCCGCATACTTTTCTTCTCAAGAAATCACCAAATTTTGTTTTGAATATGTCATTATGATCAGTCACTCATCTGATTATTTCCCTCAAGGAAATGACCAAGTTGAGTCCAGTAACAAAAATTTGGTGAGCATCATGAAAATGATTGTGGCAGACAATCAGAGAACTTGGCACAAGAAAATCTATGAAGCGCTCTATGAAGACAGAGTGATTCCTAAAAGAGCCATTGGTATATCTCCTTTTGAACTTGTTTATGGGAGTGAAGCCAATCTTCCATTGCCATTAGAACTGACAACTTGTAAATTGAGAACAGTAGTAGAAGATGGTATATATGAAGATGGCTTAGAAAAGATGATTCTTTACTTGAACAAACTTGAAGAGGAAAGAGAGAAAATGGTAGATCATATCACACAACATCAAATGCATGTGAAGAACTTGTTTGATAAAAAGAGCAGACCTTAGAAATTTATGGAGGGAGATATGGTACTTTTATGGGACAAGCGCAGGGCACCCAAAGGTATGCATGGGAAATTTGAAGCATTGTGGAAAGGACCCTTTAAGATCCAACAAGAATTCGAGAGGAATTATTTTAAATTGACCTATCTAGATGGTGAAGCACTACTCCTAACATACAATGGTCAAGACTTGAAGCTGTATCAGATCTGAATTTAAAAATAGGTAACCCCTATATTGTATAATAGTTACGTTTAGTTCTTGCTTTTGTTTTATTTAGTTACATTTCCTTTTTGTTTTCCTTTCCATGTCTTTCTTGCTTTTATTTTTGTTTTCCTTGCTTGGACATGTAAATGTCCAAGTCCCCAGATAGAACCAGTTAATGTCCCACTTTTGGTCTGCATATCTTTTAGACAAAGTGGATGTTTAATGTGTAGTAGTGGTCATGAAATCTTCGTGTAAGTCCTGAGTCTAATTCTAGCTATCCTCTTAGGCTAGGAGGTCTTTATCAAATTTTCCTTAATTGCCTTCTCTTTTGTGATTCGGAGGGATTTTGTATCTAAAATCGTGTTTCATTGGGTAGGTTAAGTTCCCAAATCCGGTAAAGGTCATGTTTCAAAGGATTCTAACATTGGTTCTATATGCAGTAAAATTATTTTGCCTTAACATACCCTTTTGCAGCTTTGGCACAAAATTTGTTCTGAGCTTCTCCTTGGCAGAAAATCACCTGCAGAGTACATTTTCTGCAACAAACATAATTTAAAGTATTATAGGACAGTGGAAGTTGGAAACAAGATATTTGGGAATAAGAAAGCTTTCGGAATTCAGACCAAATCTATTTTAAGCAAAAAGAATGGTTTAATGAGGAAGAATTCAAGATGCAAGATTAATGGCGAAAAAGCGGGAAATGGCTTCTCTACTACTCCAATAGGAAAATAATGTTCTGAAGACATATGATGTCTTGAGGCCGCAGTATGATCCTATAAATTATGCTCAAGATTTATTGCAAATGAGTTGTGCAATTCATCATGTTGATGATATTGAAGACAATGTCATGCCCAAAAGTTGGGCAAAAACACATGAACAATTTTTTTTTTAAATAACGCATTAAACGGGATAAGAAAACAACACAAGGGTATCAAGTGCATGCAAAACGGTGCAAGGGTAAATGATAACTAGAAAAAGGTCACAAGGAGAGGAATAGCTTTCATAGCTATCCTAAGCGACGACTAAAGTTTCAAACTGGAAAAGCACGCAAACTGAGGTAGTTGACCAAAAGTCAACTAGAGTTGACCGAAAGTCAACTAGTCTAGAGAAAAGGAAAAGGTACAAGCTAGGGTTCACTAGACCCTAAGGAAGACTCACGCACGCAAATCGAGATAGTTTGACTAAAAGTCAACTAGGGTTGACCAAAAGTCAAATGTCCCATGAAATATGTGAAGGAGGGTCACTAAGGCCTATTACGCACAGAGGAAGTCAAGGGTGCGCAAAACGAGATAGTTGACCAAAAGTCAACCTATGTTGACCAAAAAGTCAACTATCTCCAAAAGACATGAAACTGGAACCTAAGGTTCCAGAGGCCGCAAGGAGTACTAGGTTCCAAAATTGAGACTATCGGACAAGGTTTGACCACGGTTGACCGAAAGTCAACCTTGCACGAAAACAGTCAAAGGAGACGAAAGAATTAAACTAGAGGTAGTCAAAGAATGATAGATTAAAAAACTTAAACGGAAATAATAAGTTATCCCATTTAAATTAAATACTATAATGCATACCATTTAAATTACTACCTTCTCAAAATAAAGTAACCATTTTAATTTCAAACAAACAATAAAATAAGTCTAATTTATACATTTCTTAACATCTATACTTTAATCGATATATTCATATATCTATCTTTTGTTTTTCCATATATAATTCAAATATAAGATGAAATAAACTTAAGATATAACCATGAATTTTAAATTATCTACTAATCTATATATATAAAAAATTCAACTAAAACTTATAATATAACCACAAAGTTTAAACCAAATTCTAATTTTAAGGTATTTTTATAACTAAATCAAATCTTATTCTAAATTAGCATTAAACCTGAATCTAATCTACTTTAAATTATACATATATAATATAATAAATAAATTTAAAAAAAAAACATTAAATAAAATCCTAAACTAAAACTAAAAAAACCTAAACATAAAAATCGCTACCCAAAAAAAAGAATAACATATATAATTTTATATCGCATGGGAGGGATGGCGGTGTGAACCTGCAGAGGGCGGTGGAGAGATCATATGGAGGTCGGGCGGCGTAGTGGTGGCCGCAGGCGGCGG
>MU226395.1:668521-699915 GCA_018584345.1 Thuja plicata | reverse complement strand
TTAGATCCATGGCCAACTTTTCCTGCACACTCAATGCACACATCAGTAGATCCAAAACACATGATATGAAACAGAACATAACGTCAATAATATAGGTAAGCATATAAACCATGTTGCATTTAGAACTTAAATATCCTAGCATTGGTTTCCTAAACCATTTCATCATATTACATTCATGCATTTAGATCCATATAAAACATCAACATAAGCTGCAACTAAATCAGAACATAATCATCTCATAAGTACCCTGATTACAAAATTAGGTGTTGAATATATAACACAGGATTCCACCGATCCTCAAAAGTATGAAAAGTCTCGCTGATAGTCAAAGCATATCAAAGCATAAACTACTAAAAGCATAAAACAAATTAGTAAACTATAACAGTCTAATGTAGGTCTCACAGACAACTAGGATAATTGCAAAGATGAATTAGAGAGCTGAGAGAGATTCTATGCCAAGTTAACCATTGAACAAATCAAAAAGTTCAAAGCTAACATTGAAGTGGAGGGGTTGGAAGATGATGGTCAACATATGTATGATAATACATATTTGGAGAAAATAAAGCCACTCCCTATAAGCTCCGAGCCTATGTTGGGGCAGGCCATTAATGAATTGGAAACCTTAATGGTTGAGATTTATAGAAGAACAGAGAAGTGGGTTGAATGGACTGCAGGCAGAAGAAAGAGGTCAGAAAGGAAGCCTCCTTCTCAGTGAACCCCAACAAAAGATACTTTGAGCACTGTAGAAACTACTTTAGTAACAATCCCAACTATGGCCAAAGGTTCATCTCAGCCAGTCGGTGGAGGTAACGAGCCTCCTGAGAAAGAGGTCCAACCAAAGAAGACATGTGGAGAAGGCCTGCTTCCATACATTGGGTCGACAGAAGAAGCAGTTTCTACAGACTTGGCCAAGCCAACAGAAGAGCCCACTAAAGGTGCAGAACCTAATAAATCATCTAAAGCTATTGTTGTAGATACACAAGTCAAAACTTTAGCCCAAGATACTCTGAGATGAGGGTCCCATTTTGTAGTAGAGGTGGGTGAGGATACCTCCAATACCTCAGCCATAGAATCAGATAAGAGGGTTAAGAAGAAACAAGAAGTTGCTCAGGTCATTAGATTGGTCTCCTCTTCTCCAACATTAGTGAATCCATTTTCTTCCAAGCCTAAAGCTACTCCTCCATTTATCAGGAAGCTGTTCATAGAAGAGTTGGTTTTTGCTTCCAAAGTTACCAGTGATGAATCCTAGATAGAACATTCTCTAGAGCGTAAAAGGAATAGAGCAGAGGAAGGGAATTCTGGAAAAGATACCCTCTCATGGGCCTTGAAACCCAGCACCATAGTGGGAAAAGAAAAGAAAGTGAAGACAATGTCTACACTGGTTTGAGATCCTAAAACAGGGCATTTCACTATGGAGGTGGTCAAGCCTACAAAGGAAGGCAGAATCAAAGATATGACTGCCTCTAATTTTCATTTGCTATCATTTAACATGGGGATTTCTCGGCATGACACCAAGGTAGACTGGTGGAATTCCACCAATGTGGTAATAGAAGAAGAGCTTGAGGAGCTCAAAACTGCTAAATTTCAACTTAAAGCAGAAGTAGCTGAGATGACTAATTTACAGCTCATCACTCTTATAGCATGTATTCCCGGTATCCAGACCAATTTTGATCCCAGTGCTGCAGAGAACCAAGCCATCCTATCCAAGTTACAAGAGGACAGACACTTCGGGCAGATCAACAAGAGATGGATTGAGAGGCTCGAATCTGAATGACTGGTAATTGTTGAGAAACTTGGTAATGCTCTCTTAAGGCTGGAAACAGAGAGGAACAATATTGAAAATAATTTGCAGACTCTTGAATTAGAGAGAGTGAGATGTCAAGAATGCATAGTGATTTTGCACGTGGTGGTTGAAATGAAGACCAAGGAGGCACTAAAGGCCAAGATATTATAGAAAGGAGATGAGCCTCTAATTGAATAGCTTTAAAGATTAGAATTTAAGATCAAGATGATCATTCAAGCTGAAATAGGGTTGCAGAAGACAGATGACAAGATCAAAGAGGAGCAGAGAAAATATTTTAAACTCCTTCAAGGCCTGAATGCAGAATCACAAATAAGAAGTCAGAGCAAAGAAATGATTGGATTGGCTAGTATGCAGAACTAATTTTCTGATTATGTGCATAAGCTGGAAGAACAATCTTCCACCCACTTGGACAAAGTGCCAGAACTCCAACAATTGAGTGGATGCATCTTTAAATCCATGGAAGAGTTGAAGGATCAGATGGATGCAATCAAGAGCCTATCCAAAGAACATTCCAAATGGCTCATTAGATATACCAATGTCCATATCAATAGGCATGAAGAGCTCATCCCAATCATCACAGTTGTTACCGCCTATATGGCTAAATTAGACAAGGGGAAGTAAACTTAAGCTTAGATAGATTCCCTCTTGTGCTAAATTTTGATAGTATTGTAATGGATAAACCTTTTTTGTCATTTCTGATTGGAGAATTGGAACCTTTTCGATTACCCTTTTGTAATAGTCCAACTATGGGACCCTATATGTACAATTTTCCAAATCAATGAAAAGGTTGGCTAAATTTTGGTGTGAAAGATAGCATTTTGTTGAGTCAAATTTGTATGCCCGAATTTCTTTAATTGTTCCACTGCATTGCATTTATCTATCTATTATATTTGAATGTTTCTTTGGAATTAGATTTACAGTTTGTGGTTGAACCAGAATTATGTATTATGATTTGATATAGTTAATTAGGGGGAAATCTAGTGTTATTCTAAGTGTGGGAGATGTCCCTATGAAATAGATTGATTCATTGTCATTTCAACATTAAATATTTGAAGTCTTGCATTTGCATTTTCATTATCGGTTATTGCATTACCAATTTTAAGGAGTCATATGATTGATGAAGCCTTGGATTTGGCTAAAGTTAGAATTGAATCTATCCTATCTGAGCTATTTCCTGTCTAGGTTTAGCTTGGTTTACCTCTTCTATTCTCGGGTCAAGAACATACCCCTATTAGAATAGGAAGGATCAATATTCATTGAAGATCATTTACTCAAGGGAGCTGTACCTTTGAATTAAGAGGGAAATTAGTTATTTAGTAACAATTTCCCAACTTTTGTATTCAGTTGTTCTTAAATATTTGGCTATTCTAGAGTTAAAGAAAAAAGAACAATTTGTTTACCAACAATACCCACAAGCATGCACTAAAGTATAGTGTCCCTATAAGGAGACCTAGCCCTGTTAGGAGCTGAATATTACATAGTACATTTCCTTGTTACAGGAATAACAACCCTTTTAAAGGTTCACAACACCCTGTTAGGGGCCTCTGAGCTTACAACTCTTACAATACAATTTAGTTACAAAAATTTCTTAGTCATGAACAAAACAAGCATTGCTAATTCTTTGATAGTTCCTTTATAGTTATTCAATTATCTCTGTCTTTCTCTACTCTGCCATTCGCATATCTAATCTCTCAGATAACTGCTACAAAAATACATACAATCTTTACCAAAAATATCTTACATATATATCTCTCAACTTTACAAAGTCGGCTCTCAGTATGAATATTACAAATATTACTAAGTTGGCCTTCAATACAAAATACATTTAATATAGTAAAATTTAAATGCATAGTTAGTGCTCTTGCATAGTCAATGTGTAGGCTGTCAAAAATCAAAATACAACTTTGATTGCCTAGATTCAAAGTCATACTCCCTCAATCTTCATTGTTGTCCAACTGCTCTGTATCGTTGTTCTTTTGTAGTCTGTTTGTCTTCAAATCCTTCTAACTCATCATAGACAAAACCAAATCCAAATCGATCTTAGGTGGAGGTAAACCATACTTCATAATGTCTACCTCTAAGCTCACTTTCCCTAATTCATCGATTGTTGTCTTTGACATCCAAAATACTTATGTATCTCTACTACTATACTTAAGCGATTTCTGAGTCATCAAAACTTATCTTCAAAGTAATCAAACTTAAACCTAGATGTGTTTCCATAAATGAAAACCAAAAAGTGAATCATATTTACCAAATTTGATCACTTGCCAACACAATCCTTTTGCAATATAAACTATTTGAGGAGTGGTCTGTGATCCCAAATTTATCTCCTCTAGATCCTCAATTTTTGCATTCCTTATTCTTCCTGTATGTTCATTCTGATACAATCCTCATACCCCAGTATACAATCCTTACCATCAATGACCTCAAGAAAACTATTGCAATCTATGCATTGGTCTTCATAATGATCAAGGCACTAAAGAAATCTAAGGATATTTTGGTCATCCTCAAATACTTACCAGTTGTAGATATTGTTTGGGAAAACTGGTGTTCTTTTAACCTCAAAAATTGATACACCATTTAAGGTCATATCATCAGTTTTCAAAGCCACATTAGCTAAGAAATATTCCATAATGTTTCTAGACCTTTCTATCCAATTTATATTAAAGGCATCAAAGAATTCTATTTCATCCCAAATAGCATGTCTATACATTTTTAATCGATCATTCTCTACTACATATTTGGACCTTACTTGGGCTACTACTAATTCTGAGTCACCATAGAATTTTAAACATTTTATACCATGTTTAATAGTAATATCTATCCCTAGAAACAAAGCTTCATATTTTGTTGTATTATTTGTACACTGAAAAGATAGTAGAAAAGAATATTTTAATGTGGTACTTGATGGAGATATCAGTAGAACTCCAGCTTCTGATCCTTCTTTTGAATAGGCTCCATCAAAACACATTTTCCACAAACCATCACTCTATGTAGTCAACTCTTTCACCAAAGGATCAACATTTTCACATTAGTGAGTACTCCTTTTGATTTTGAAATTTTCTATGTCAACATCAACACAATAATTAATATTTGTATCCTCATGCAATTCTATCATATGAGGTGTTCTTCCCTCTCTAGACACCTTTACATTATTTCCAGATATATTGAAAGTGGCATAGGATAAGTCACATTGAATACTACCCCCCATCGAAGCACTCCATTTTCTGGATAACAACATGCTATAATGTGGTGGTATGTCAACCACTAGTACACTCATAGTCAACACTGTATCTGGGCATATGGCTAATTTTTAAGGTAGGGATTCAATAGTTCCAACAACCGGGATTTCTCTTGAGTCCATTGCTTGAAACCTCCCATGAGGAGTATCTACTTGCAAACCCATGGATCTCATAATTTCTACAGGCATGACTATATTAGATGCCCCTGAGTCAATCATACAATTTTTGAGCATTTTTCCATTTATTACCAATGTCAAGAAAAAGGGGTCAACAACCCCTGTAGAAGTATTTGTGTTCAAGTAAATCTAAGGGATCTTAGAGATCATCCCTTCAGGATCCTTTCCCTTACTGTTGAGTTTCTTTTCAATATGTTCTATTTTCTGAGGTTTTATTGTTGATACATTATCCAACACTGAAAGAACTTTCTCTTTGTGTTCTTTTATTCTCATCATCTCAAGGAATGTGACCTTCACACTCATCTGAGATAAACACTGTCCCATATATACTAGAGTATACTTTATATCAGAGGTCTTAGGCCTTTCTACAATGATATTATTCTCTTCTATATGAATATTCACAACAGGTTCTTCCTTCTTATATTTTTTATTTTCCACTTTGGGGGAAGAAGAACTTGCTTCTGGCTCTTTAGCTTTTTCTACATGTACATCTTTTGGTTCATTGGCTTTGTTCACTATCTTGACCTTAGGTTTGTTTGCATTTTCCCGAGGTCCATCTTTTTTAGGTACATGTTTGGCATCTGTTCTATTTTATTTTATGAAGATGCCTGATGGCTGACTACCAACATTACCCACAACTTTGTTTCTTAGGTGATAATTGTTTCTTTCTTTGTTCACCAAATCAGTAGTAATTTTGGCTTTTTCTTCATCAGAGGATTTTCTCTCTACTGAGGGTTCCTAACTATTTTGGGCATAACACCTTATGTGATCAGGTCTATCTTCCTCTTCACTATCTGACAAGATTTGTTGTTGATGAACTTCCATTCTACCTTGCGAGCCATATATGTCATGATTTTCAATTTCCTCATCAGAGTCCATATCATGACATGAATAAGCATTATTCATACTATAATCGCATAACTCATTTTCATCCTTTTCTTGCTCTTTTTTTTCTTTTATATCTAAAGAAAAAATGCAAAAATCAATATTGTGTGGTGCCTCACAGGATTCACACCAAAATTCATCATTACACATGTGAATAGTATTTTTACGTAGGGGACCAGGAGTCCTATTTTTGGGTTTGTCTTTCCTTAGTGGAACAATAGGCTTACCATCTTTGAATTGGGTAGCATAGGGGTAGTTTTGCATGCTATTTTGTGGGTTATAGTTATTATTATAGGATGGCTTGTTATTCTGGGGAGCCTTGTACTCTCTGTATTCAGGTTCCTTTTGATTACTCCTATTAAAGCATGGATCCTCTCTTTTACCCAATTTTCCTGATATCCTCCTATTCATCTATATATTCATAGTTGTTTTATAGGCTTTTGTTAAAGTTCTTGGATTCTTGTCTCTAAGTGCATAGTTTGTTTTTGAATCAAAAACATTGAGATAGGTAGCAAGACATGCCTTTTGATCCAACTTCATTTTTTGAAACAGCTTATGCATAGCTTGTTGGAATCTTGTATTGAACTTAGTTACTTCCGCATTTGAGTTCTTCCTTATATTTTTGAATTCATTGAGTAAAAATACTTCATTAGTCTTATCACCATATTGATCCTTGAATAAATCAATTAGTTCATCCATTGTTCCTACAGAACCAGGATATAGACTCCTAAACCATTCCCTAGCATCTTCCACTAGAGATTGTACAAATAGTTTCATAAGGACATCTTCATGATTGATATTTAAATCATCTATAACATCAAAGAATTTTCTTAAATGCTCTTCACAAGTTACAACATTATTTCCTAAAAATTTTGGAAGCTTTTCTCCCATATCTTCTAGTATTGCATTAGGATAACATGGAATTACAAAGAAATAAAATTATTTATACCTTTCAGAAGGAAGAGATCTCCTTTGTAATTTGTCAGTATCTTTAGGAGAAAAGAATTTTCTATGGTCTTTGAAAGAAGAAGCCTTGTTTCTTGATGTTGTAGCATTCTCTGTATCAGAAAAGGAGATTGTAGTAGATCACAAAAAATCAATTTTTCTCTTCATCTCTATAGTAGCAGCTTCTGCTTCAACTTTCTCCAACATCTTGGCCATAGTTTCTCTTTCTTTTTTAATCTTTTCAAGGTCAATGTCTAGTTTAGACATTTTCTCAGTCATGTTCTTTTGAGTTTTTGGCTCCTCAACTTCTCTTTCTATAACTTTATTTTTTCCTTTATCTTTGAAGTCTTTAGGACCTAAAATTTTGTGGGTTCTTGGGTTCTCCTGGTCTTTTTGAGACCTCTCAATATTCTTTGCAGCTTTATGTCTCAAAGATCTTCTCCTATACTTGTCAACATCCTTCTGCTCATGATTTTTCTTTTTATGAACTCCTTTTCCCTTTTCATCTGCTAAATAAGGGTTACTTGTTTTATGATGATTCTTTCTTCCTCTGCAAGCTCATCAGAAGGAACTTCAGAGTTTGAGCTAATTGTAGTAGTTCCTTCTCTCTCACTAGAAGTAGTAGTGACTACATAGGTTTCTAGCCCAAGGTCTGGGTCATTCTCATACTTTGGGGTATTCCCCTCATGACTAGACTGATTGGCATCCTTCCTTCTAGTGGTGTCCTCTTCATTTTTTGGAGTAGATTTACTGATATTTTCTTGGTTCCTTTTTTCTCTCTAATATAACTTAGTTTTTGAAGTAGTGGGAATCCCACTATCCAACTCCATTTTTGGATTTTCTCTCATTCTTGACCTAGTATTCATATTTGTAAAAATATTTCACTTATGCACTGATTAACATGGATTTTCTTTAGAGTTGCCACCCAGCCACAAGTTTGGGAAATATTGAATACTACTAGAATGACCTAAACTGGAAAAATTCAACACTTGTAAATCCCCAGCAAAATTGAATCTTCTTCAACTAGAGTCTGAGATAATTCTTTCAACTCCCCAGTAGAGTCGCTAGTTTGTTAGGTATTTTTCTTGCTGAACGTCAAAATGCTTGAATTTTTTTTTTAACTCTATGACTCCCATTATTGAAATAACTTATTCAAGAAAGATGAATGCCTAATTGATGAGGGTTTTGATAATATCTGGGGAAACTATTAACTCCTTTTTTGAGATCCACTGACTCAGGAAGGTATTTATCTATGAATGATTACTGATTGACAGTATCTTTATAGTGGATTGTATCTTCTTACTGACTTGCTAAATGCCTCTTAGGGTATCAATAAATAGATGACTGTGCAAGTGACTATGAATAACCTGATACAAAGCTTAATAAGCCAAACTAGTATTTTGACAATAGAAAATAGTAATGCAATAAGGATTCTCATCCTTTTTCCTTTTATAGTTCTTATGAAGTTAGGAGGGACAGCCTATTTTATTCTCTCTTAAAGGAATCGGTAGACTTGAATTGTATACTCTGTGAGTACAATTTCTTATGAATGTATGCTCTTTCATAAGTGTAGTGTATTTGAATGATTGTTCTTAAATGCTGGATGACTGAACAATTACATGCAAAACTATAAACTAGTGCCTGATCCTATGGGCTACAGAGTCAATATCTTGGTATAAATACACAATAAGGTGATTAATAAAATACTTGCAACAAAGATAAAATGCCTTACAAATTATCCTCTAGTCCTATAACTTTGTCATCAAATTCTTAAATTAATGCTAAGTTCTCTAGGGTCACTTGAAATAATTAATCCTTCCTTGAAGGAGCTCACAAATGACTGCACAACCACCTTGTGATTAGTATGTCTAAATGCCTTACAAATAAATATACAGGAACTATAAAATAAATGAAAAGAGACAACCAAGATGTAAAACAAAGATTGCAATATATTATATTAATGTCTTAATGCTTCAAATACATTCAGATAGATAAAAAGGTACAGAGGCTCAGAAATTTTTTTAGTAGTATGCTTTTTAATTCTATTCCATCATCTTTAAAATTTTTACAATGAGCTCTAAATATAGGCTAAAACCATCTTGGAATCCTTAAGAAGTAAGGATGCTACAATATTTGGATGGTTTTAAGACCTAACCCTAAAATCTAGAAAAGACAAAAGACAAGAAAGAACCAAGCAGTGGATGGAAAAAATGAAGAATAAGATCTATTTTATTCTTTTTCTTCTTGTGATCTTCGGTGCCTTTGTCTGTATATGTTCAGGATAGCATCTGATATTTGCAATGAGATCTAGTGACCACCAATACATGCTAACTTACACTAGTATTTATGATATCTAACCTTCCTGTGCTCAAAGAATAGGTGCCATTTGTCCTCCTATTCTTCATCCATGATATCTAGGTCAACAATGACATGATTTTTCTTCTTGGGATTTTTTTCTATGTCCCATGCTATAACATCTTCTTCTTTTGGCCATTCAAAGCTATGTATATTCTCTAGATGGGTCTTCTGTCTCTCCCACCTAGCATCGATAATACTCTTGACATCTATGATGAATTAATTAAATTTTTTTTCTTCTTTAAATGATTCATCCATAATCTTATTAAATCTTTCCATACCTAACTCTCCTTTATCAGAAACATAAACCTCTTTATTAGGTAGTATAATGTACAATTCTGATCCCCATACCCCTAATGGCTTGATCTGACTGACCTCTAATCTGATTGGATGCACAAATCTATTGTAGCTTGGTCCAAACATGTTCAACCTTGCCTCTATTTGATTACCCTTTCCTTTGAAAAAGGACAGGGTGGCTCCTATTTTCTCTACCCCTATCCTGACCTGGGTCACTATCTTTGGTAGGTTCGACCTAAGTGGTTGCAAAGATGCCAACCTTTCAAACAATGTTGTTCTCCCAGACCAAGTTGCATAATAGGGATTCAAAATTGAGACAAAATTATTTACCTCTACTTGCAAGCCTGGCAATTTTCCATAGGCTCCATATACTATGTCAATCGTATCCTTTATTGTATCTACCCTATGCTGCAAAAATTTTCTTATTGTATCTAATACAACATCATTGTGATCATTAACCTCTTGCTCTGTCTCTGTTGCAGTATGCTCTATTTCCTCTGTTTGGATCTCAACATCTTGTACCTCTTTTGGTTCTGCAGGGGAAATTTTTGGCATATCAAACAGTTTTTGTGTGAGATTTGCTATCAGCTTCTCTTGTGCTTTGATCTTGATTAGACCCATCTCCCTGTCTTTGACAATATCACTAGTTTCACTAGTGAGCTTCTTCAAAATTTAAGACATTTGGACAACTTTGGCTACATTCAATTGAGAAAAATGGGTGAGCACTTGGGAAATCTCCAAGTCTCCTATATTCTGGATTGACTAGATAATCTTATTTCCTTCCATTTTCTCCTGAATGTTTATTAGGGATGGCTTCTGATCTTTTGGAGCTAAGCTCCACATTGCTAATGCCTGGGATTTTGGATTGTATCCAAATCCTCTGATCATTTACCCAACCTGTGTCTCTAATGACAAATTTACATAAGGTTGCTTTATAATTTGATCTATAATGAAAGAAGAGGCCAAATCCCACCCTTCTACTAATAACATCTCACTGGCCTTTACCAATTTTCTTGCCTCCTCTAGTGTGATTTTCTCTGATTTAGGATGATAATCATGCAGCTTTTTTCCTACTCTTATTTGCTTCCTTAACTGATGGTCATAGGCTTTGTTACTAGTAATAAGAGCACCAATTCTGTCTTTCTTCTCTTTCTTCTGAGATGGTTCCCCTGTTTCAACTCTTTGTCTTTTTGGTGGGGGCTCATTAAAAACCTTAGTTTCTGGGACCTTTTTTAGGCCAATTATTTTCTCACCCTCAGTTTCTTGTTCTTCAACAAATGCTTGGTTTATTGGAGGGGAGCTAGGTACTGAGTACTCTTCATCACTAGCCTCATCATATCCTGATGATGAGTGCCCTTTGTGGCCCTTCTCTAGCACTAAAAGTGCATCTTCCAATTGATTACATGGTAGAGTATGAGACTCAATCATGGCATCAAGCCCTTTTAAATATGGCTAGTCTTGGAAGAAACCCCCAAAAGAAGTCTTAGAAGAAACCCCCAAAAGAAATGCCTTTTCTCTTTACTTGTCTCGCTAAGTCCATCAATTCATTGAATTTGTCAGCCCTCTTATCAACCTCCTCATCCTCCAATATATTTCTTATTAGGTCTTCTTCCATTCATTCCTCATGATTCTTTGTATATGGAATGGTGGCTTTCAATAGCTTCTTTGCACTCAAAATGAAGCCTTCTGTGTCAATGTATCTATACAGGGCCACATGCATTCTGTAGTGTCTCATCCAATTGTTCACCAGATCCAGTGCCCTTTTACCAATTGTAAAATTATAGATCCTAAACTATCTTGGGGTAAATGTACCCTTCCTATGAGGAGCAAGGTGTTCCTTGTCTGTCAAAATTAACTGCATGATGAATTCCATTGCTGCAATCCTTGGTGGCACATGGAATGGTAGAACATGGTGTGGGTGAGTGCAACCATACACCCTGTTCAATGTGAAATTCTTCTCATAGTATAAGTCACCCCAGTTGTGATCTCCTAGCCACTTATCAAGATACTGGTATGGCCTTAGTAGTTGTATCACCTTCACTGGTAGCCTTGTCTTGTTTACACCTAGGCACTTAAGAATTGGATAAACTATCCAATTTTAAAAGGCACAAAATTCTTGTTCCCTAGAAGTGTAATTCCACACTCTCAGCCAAAACTATATGGGGTTGACCTAGTTCTGATGAAACCTCTGAGGCCTCAAATATTGACAGCTCATAATAGGAAATTTGTAGTATAAGATCAAATGCATTAAAATGGAGTAATGCAAGAATCTGGGATTATCCTTCTTGTTCTATATATAAATGAATCCTTGATGCATTTGATCAATTATATATTGTATATAATCATTATTGGTATTGGCATGATGGCTCTGCATATCCAAGACCATCATAAGGATGTCTGAGGTGATTCTCTTGGGTCCTCCATCCTTTCCTAACACTCTACACAATGCATAAGTGATATACTTCATGTAGAATTTCAGGTCCTTGTAGTAGTATGGGGCAGTTCCTGGAATGGGTGCTATATAATTATTCATTCTCCTTGGCACATGATGTTCCTGAATCAATTTGGAAGCAATTCCAGACTCTCTTGTATACCTATTCTCTAAACTCTTCAAGTTTATGTTTGTGACCATGGGATGGTACAAATTGAATGCTTTCATCAATGAGTTTTTGTCTAGCATTACTAAGGCTTTCCTGTCATCCCTTTTTATTGTTTTAGTTAGGGTATTATACCTATTGGCCATCTCTAAGATAAAATCAGCATCTACAAAGATGTCAAGGACTATTAATTTTTCCATTCCATAGGTCCATGGGTTTGAGATGGGCACAGCTTCATCACTATTATTATAGAAATAATTAAACAAGGAATAACTAAAAGAGCCTGGGGTTTTAGCATCCCTAATGAAGTGAAAATCATCAATGAAAGTATCAACACTTACCTTTCTATTTTGGCTTGATCCTATCAATAGGGAGATGAATTCTTTAGATTAATTATGCTTCCCTTTCATGTCATCATCAACATCACCACTTCTCCCACTGGTAGACCCTACACTCATTGCCTGACTCATCTTGCTATGTTCCAATTTATATTACCGATATTGAAACAAATCTCCTACAAACCCTCACCACAAGCTGTTAATTACTCTGTGAATTGAACTTCTGAACACTAAAAACACCACCAATCACAATGCCTTCTGAATTATGAACCAGGAAATCACTGCTTTCAAAACACACTGCTGGAAAACTCTACTCTTCTTGGAAAATGCTAATCTCTTATAAAACTCTTAGCTCTAAAAACTTGGAAGCTGTTAAAATAAAATGATAACGGATATGCTTACTTATATTTGAGAAATGCTTACTTATATTTGAGAAATCAATGCAGCGATCTCTTCAAAACTTGTAAACTTAAAATTCAATCACTTCTGCCATTAGTTTAAATACTGTGAAATCAATTATGTTTCTAGCCATGACATTTCAAATTGACATGAAATCAATTATCAATGAGTGCAATTTTCTTATTTAAACCTTATAAAATTCAAAAAGAGATCAAAATCAAATCTGATTGGCTATCATTAAACACAACTCGGCCACTTTTTCATCTGGCGTAAATCTCTGAAAATCTATTAGCTGGCAACTGTCCAGCATGGTGCTGAAGAAAATTCTTCACTTTAACTCTAGTTCGACTTCTAGTGACCTTGCCACTGTATAATCTCCTTGTCGCTGAATGTTCTCTTTAATTGTGGTTTCATACCAAGATTTAGCGACTGTCATTGGCTCAATGTCCATATCAATGGTTATCTCATTTTCGCTTGATGAAATCTCTTAACTCATGTTATTTCAGAGACACCACGACTAAGCCATCTATTAACTGATCTTTAACCTTAGCTCACTTCTTGAGACTTGGTGACTGTTATATATCTTTTTTGCCAAACCAATATTTTAACTCATAGTTTATCTGGAGACCACATGAAAAATAGCTTTCTCTCTTTATCACAGTATATTTTTACCTTTATTATTTTCATCTAGAGATAACCTGACTATTGTTGATCTTCCTTTTTCTACATCTAACGGTCAGCGCCAAGTCTCCAGATCTTCAAAGCAAACCCTAATTTTTCACAAGACTTTGTGACTGCTATCTCCAAGTCGCCAGGTGTATTTTTTACTTTGCATTTTCATTAGAGACTACATGAGTGATGAACACATGTCTCAACTTATCCTTTTGTCTCTTAATCACTAGATCTCATTTGACTTTTCAAACTCTTACATCGACCTCACAACTACCGTTAGATCTCTTTCCATCATGCGGTTGTCACCAAATCTCTTGATTCTTAACTTAACCCATGATTTCTTTCGTGAGTAGGCGACAACACTAACACTGAAATTGACATCTAGCTCAGGTTTGATCAAGAGACCTCACAATTGTAAAAACTCAGTGTCGCTAGATGATTTTTAAACTATAGGGTTTATTTAGAGACTTTTTGAACACTATTAGATTTGTCATGAGATGAACGGTCTACGTTAAGTCTCCATATCCACTCAGGTATATTCTTTTTATCAGGAGATAACTCGACAAAGCCTTTCCACTAAGTCTCTAGACAGAATGGAATATTCCTTTTACTTCATAAGACTAAGTGACTACCATAATAAGCACATGCTTTATTCTCAAACTTAAGTTATGAAAAAGTAACTTGAAAATAGAAACTCAACTAAGATTTTTAGGGTTTTTGACATTTTCAAACGAGGATAACCCTAGGGCTTAAGGTTTTTGACATTTTTGAATAGAGATAACCCTAGGGCTTAGGGTTTTTGACATTTTTCACTAGGTTTATGGTTAAAAAAACCATTTGCAGAGATATTTAGCAATTTTAGATAGGACTTTCAACTCTTGAGCATAGGAATGACTGCGAACTTCAAAATTTTACAGGGCAGACTAAAAAACTTGAAATACAACCAACATTTCTCTCCATTGTTCCAAAGAAATTAGTGATCCATCATCACTACTCAGAATGACTTGGATTTCCCCTATGTATTCCTTATCTAGGTAGTCCATGTCCTCTACAAGCTCTTCCTAAAATTCTTGATGCTTCTTGAGCAAGTTTTTCACTTTCTTGGAATCATATAGGGTCATAGAATCTTTTAGCTTCATCCCATCAATTTTTTTCATTAATTATGTCCCCAATTCGAGTATGCTCTTTGAGAGCTCTAAATTCACCTACATAAGTGTTCCAGAAGTTATCAGAGTATGCCATCATTACTTTGAACCCACATTTAATTAGCTCAAACATAAAATCATATACAACTTCCTTACTATGCTAGCTTCATTCTTCTGCACAATCCTTAACTAGTAATTATATTAATTGGTTTGTTAAATTAGACTAAAAGATTAATAGATGTTATCATATGCTTTGATTAAATTTATTATACTATATATTGGTAATTTGAGTTTTAAATGTGGTTAGTAACATAGTTTGAGATGTAGATCATTAATTTGTTAAATTTGGAATGCTGATGTTATAAAATTGTGTTTGATTATCTACTGATGAAGAAGATGTTCTTATGATAGGTTTAGTATCTTGAAAGCTATTAGTAATTATGTTAATGATAATTTGATGATGTCAGTATTCAAATTTTCTGGTTATTAATCATTAAGATAGCACTATTAATCACTAGTAATTAGTAATTAATTATTATTGTTGGAATTATTAACAGTATTAATTAATATCAATATCTTCCAAACAGGTATTATGACTAGTTTATTTGTTCAAATTCATTATTATGTTATTCATTTGGCATTTTGTTGTAAAATAAGTGTAGGTTTAGTTGTATTAACATCTTTATGGAATTGCAAAATACCATATATACATATCAAATTTCAAAAATATAGAATTTCCTTACTTGTGCTAAGATGTGTTACAAAATATTCATTATATTGACATGTGTAGATGAAAAATGTTATTTATAGACTATAATTTAATGATAGTAAGAACAATGATAATTGATAGGGCTAAGTAATTAGATTTGTAAGCACTATGGAGCGTATTCTAATTCAACTACTATAATTTCAAAGAAAATATTAGTAAAAGGAAATATATTATATATATTAATAGATGATATATATATATATATAATGAATATATATATATATAATGAATATGTCATCGCTATTTCGACGACAATCAAATATATCAATGAAATGCTTCGACCATAACACTACAGTCTCAATGCTTTTTGACGTCTCTATTTCGATGGCCCAAAATTAGATCAACAATCAAATTCAACTGGAATGCCACAGTCTCAATGCATCCTGAATTTGATAGCTCAACGATGATGACAATGATCAATGAACTATTTATACCAGAATGCCACAGTCTCAACGCATACTAAAGTTGATATTTTGATGACGACGACAATGACCAACGAACTTTTTTGACTAGAATGCCATAGTCTCAATGCATACTAAAGTCGATAATTTGATGACAATGATAATGATAATTGGACTATATCAACCAGAATGTGCACAGTCTCAACATATTATACATTCGATCATTCGACCACTATTACTGTCTATAATTTGACACAACATTTTTTGGGTCGCTTAATCGAGGAAAAAACTCCGACGACAAGAGTGGTTGTTTGGCTGAGCAACCAACATCAAAAAATTGACCAACTTGCATCGAAAATATGCCCAAAATTTACTAGTGTGGGTGTGTGATACATAGTTTTATCTAGTTTTTTTTGACTAAAATAAGTGATATAAAGGAAAAAAAAAAGGATAACCTTCCTAGGAGAGTCCGTGTTATGTTTTGACAAGGGTAATTATAGGGACAGATTTTGATTTCTCTTGATCTCAAAGACTTGGTGGTGTAAGAATATGATTACTGACTATTGTCTTAGATGAGACAAAGTTGTTGATAGAGATTGATGATTTTTTAGATAACGAGATCAAGATAATCTAGTCTAAACTTTTGAACTAATAATGTTTAGACAATAGTCATACTTTCAAAGAAGGATGATCTTTAATGTTTAGAGATTCACACAATATTAATCACTCTTTGCAGGGGTGTAGACACTAATCTTTTCACACAAAATGGGGAATCTTTCCAAGGTTTTTAGGTAAAAATAGATGTTTTAGATCTCTTGGTAAAGTGTGGCAAACTTCCACCGATTGTGGCAAAGTTATAGGTCAACTTTGGTAAATAATTACCAATTGTGGAAATAAAAAGGTCAATTGCAAAAATAAAGGGATCGATTGTGGTAAAACTCCATCAATTGTGGAGAGATGCAGGAAATTGTGTCAAAAAGGAGGTAGTATAAAAAAGATCTCAAATTTGGTGTATCTGTCTGATAAAATTGATTTTCTAGAACAAGGGTTTTATTGCAGAACAAGTTTGATGTTGATAGCCTAGAATTGAACATGTTGGACTCATTTTTACAGTTTTTGATGTTGGTTTTGTATTTTTGGAAACTGATCATAGAAAAAGCATAATAGACAATGTGTTTTGTAATCTATCACAAGTTTTAAGACAAAGACAAACCAATTAATCTAGGTCAAATTTGGCTTCAAGATACGATATTATAGGCCCAATGCTTGGATGTTCATTAGCTCACTTAACAATCGTCATACTACTAGGACACAAAGGTCCACGATGTAGGCGCCCATGTTATTGTTGTTGCTAGATGTTTCTATCGTGCTATTGAATATCTCTTTCACTACCACAATATCTAGGAACACATATGTTGGGAATCTTGGGGGGAAATTCTATAACCCCTTGCACTATAATAAGGTATTTGTTTAGAGGTGAAATAGGTAGGTATCTATTTAACAAGGTTGTAGTAGGGTTCATTGCATCTATCCAATCGGTTTGTACATGTGTGACTCACTTAAGAGCCTAGTTGACCATGATGGCTATTAGGGATATTCAACCGATCTAGGCTATCATCAACACACCTCGCCCAATCTTGGCTAGATATAAAATGGATCTTTGGCTCGTGTCTTGTTTATATACCAATCAAAAGGATTACCAGTTTAAGGTCGTTCTCCAAGGAAGAAGTGTATTCCCCAAACAGGCCTTTCTAAAAAAGCATAAAGGTTTTTAATCTAATAGATTTTTGCAAGCGCACCCATGACCCAAGACACAAGGTTAATGATTAAACACCAAAATTCCAAGTGTGAACTAAGCTAATCCCCCATACAAGCACAAATGTCTAATTTTAAAGCCCAAAGTAGGTGATGATTTTATTGTTTGATTTTAATGCGCCAAATTGAAAGATTTTTTTTTGTCTTTGTTCAATTCTTAACCACCATGTCAATTTTAAGCACCAAATTAGAAAAGTGAGGTTCTAGATGTTTGCATGCAATGTTCTTTTTTAAGCACCAAAAATACAAATGAATGAATTTTAGGTTGCTTTGTTAATGACTCACTTAAGAGCCTAGTTGACCATGCTAGATACTTAGGGATTATTCAACCGATCTAGGCTATCATCAACACACCTCACCCGAGCTTGGATAGATATAAAATTGATCTTTGGCTTGCGTCTTGTTTATATACCGATAAAAAGGATTACCAGTTTAAGGTCCTTCTCCAAGGAAGAAGTGTATTCCCCAGACAGGCCTTTCTATAAAAGCATAAAAGGTTTTTAATCTAATAGATTTGTGCAAGTGCATCCATGACCCAAGACACAAGGTTAATGATTAAACACCAAAATTCCAAGTGTGAAATAAGCTAATCACCCATATAAGCACAAATGTCTAATTTTAAAGCCCAAAGTAGGTGATGATTTTCTTGTTTGATTTTAATGCACCAAATTGAAAGATTTTTTTTGTCTTTGTTCAATTCTTAACCACCATTTCAATTTTAAGCACCAAATTAGAAAAGTGAGGTTCTAGATGTTTGCATGCAATGTCCTTTTTTAAGCACCCAAAATACAAATGAATGAATTTTAGGTTGCTTTGTTAATTGTTTCCTCGCCACAAGCTGTCAAAAAGTGATTAGTACCAAAATCTTCTAACTATTAATTGAAGAATATCCAGCAACTCCTGGATTGTTAAGACTGTTAAGGCTAATGGTAACCTTGTACTTAGCTAAAAAATGTTTGATAGAATCAAGATACATATTGTAAGCTTCACTTTTATCTTCTGCTACAATTTCCAAGATGGCTCTTTGTTGCATGCGGTAGTTAGTGGTTATTCTTATGGAAGCTCTCAATGATCTAGCACCTAGGGTGCATCTGATTATCCTCTTGGTCATTACTCATTTGCTTAATCCTGCACAGAAATCAAGAAAGAACACACAAAAAGAAAACTTTTCAAACATCTTTCTTTTTTTGAAAATATTTCTGAGAAAAATTAAAATATCAAAGAACAAAGTCCCTATATAATTTCAAGACCTTTCCAAAAAAATAATTTTTTTGATAATAAATGCTGATTTGTGTCCAGAATTTATTTTTTTATGAAATATCATAAATTCTTTTATAAAAAATCATAAAAAATTTAGAAAATCTTAATTATGGACTATAGCTTTATTATGTCAACCAATACCTACAAAACAAATTTTAGATCATAATTCCTTAATTTGTGCCCTAGGGACCCATTTTATTAGAAGATACTAGTTTTAAAAGATCTATTATTTTTGCAAAATTATTTTACAAAAATTAAAATCACAGAGAATAAATCCCCTCTATAATTTCAAGACCTTTCTAAAAATGTAATTTTTTTGAAAAGAAACTTTGATTTGTCCCTAGAAATGATTTTTTATGAAATATAATAGAAAATTTATTAAAAAAAAAAAAAAACTCAAAAAAATCTGAATTTTGGTTTGTGGCTTCCTTAGATCACCGTCAACCTACAAAATAGATTTCATAAAAATATTACATGTGGTTTGAAAGATATGAACAAATTTCACGCAGCTTGTAAGTTCACGCGGGTTCACCAAAATGTATAGGTTGTATTCTATACACTAAATTAACGAGGGTCAATAGCACTGATTTGCAATGAAATAAATCAATCACTAACTAAGAATGAACCTACGAACAATAAAATGACAAGCAATCAAGGAGGAATACAAACCAATGCAAACAAACAAAGCTCGAATCTTCTATTGCCTCTCTCTAGTCCTTCTAAAACATTATGTGTGTGGTGCTCAGTATTGGTATCAATGACATCTATGATTTGGGAGCGTCGAGAAATAATATTGATTTTGATCAAAAGAATGCTTTGAATGCCTCTAGCAAGAATCTTGCAGAGTAAGGGCACGCGAAAGCTTGAAATCCTAGATCCTTCAAATGGTTATGAAGGGTTGATTATATAGAATATGGAAAATGATTTGAATGGTCGATATTGATCCTTGAGATTGGAGAATGAATGGTTCAGATCAAAAGGAACTGGAGAAGTAATCAGTAAGCTCCACCTCTTAAACTAGGAGAGAAGAAGTGATGTTTTAGTTAACAGAGGAGCAACAAGTAAACTCCACCTCTTCAACTTGGAGAGAAGAGGTGATGCTTTAGTTTAACTAGGGAGAAAACAATAAAATCCACCTCTTCAACTTGGAGAGAAGAGTTAAAATTTGGTTAACTGAGAAGCAACTAGTAAACTCCACATCTTCAACTTGGAGAGAAGAGGTAATGTTTAGTTAACTGAAAAGTTGATCATGAGTTACCTTTTTGAACTTGAGAAAGGATTTAATTGAATATTTAATTCATTTTTGTAATTAAAGTATTTAAACATGTGATAATTGAGTTCTTTTTTATTTAGAATTGAATTATTGAATGAAATTAAATTAATTTAATGAAATTAGAAGAATTAAATAATAAGTTTAAATATTTAAATTTAAACTTTAGGAAATTGAATTTAATTAATTATTTGATTAATTTTGGTGATATGATTAGATGGGTTGGGGAATGAATTTAGAATAAAATAGATGATTAATTAACAATTAAAAAACTATTAATTAATAGATGAAAATTAGTGTTTTTAATTTAATGTCTCAAGTCTGTCCATTTTAGGGTGTCTACAAACAGTCACCAAAATCATAAGGTACCTGATCACAAAAGGCACCTGATAATACATGATACATTTAGTATTTGTTAAGTGCTCGATTGATGATGACTAGGAATTCCCGATCGACACTTGTTATGATTTGTTAATTTTAAACTCAATGTATAACTGATACAGAAAACTTCAAACATTCAACACAATATTATTTATCTTATGATTGAGTATTTTAGTGACTTAAATAAAAACCATCATTTGCATAATCATGTCAGCTATATTTCATTAACTATTATTAAACCCATACATGTGCATCCATAACATTAATCTAACATCACATATATGCATTAAAAACATACAAAAATAAATGCATCCATAGCATAAGGAAATAAAAAAAATTGCTCAAAGCATAATCATAATAATCTCATAGTGTATAAAACATCAGTGACAAAGATACAAAGAAATCAAAACAAGAGAATGTCATAATATATCAATATTGTCAATGAGATACATCGTACAAATTGAGAAAAATGGTGTTATATCATAGTAACGTCAATACATCATCATTAAAAATATAGATAATGCTCAAAGATGATCATGACTAAATTCTTGTATCATCTCCTAGTGGTCCTGGTGGGGGAATATTGGATCTGCTAGGTCCAACACCCTCTGACTATGCTACTTCTCGTAAAAAAGGAGTAACCATGGCAGTAGGATCTGATACTCCTGAGAAATATGCAGCCTAATAATATGAAGCTCTACAATGTTGCATGGTGGCATCTCCCTGTGCTCTATCCAATGATCTATCTCTATCTGCCAGCTATGCATGTAACACAGCTATGTAGGTCTCTCTCTCTCTCTCTCTCTCTCTCTCTCTCTCTCTCTCTCTCTCTCTCTCTCTCTCTCTTTGTGAAGCTGAGAAATCAATGCTGCATCACCTGTGCCCTATGGTGGTACACCTATCAGCCTAGGACCGGGTACCTATACACCTTTCAGACCTATCTATACTCCTCTCTGAGGAGGAGGACCTATATGAATACTTGTCTGACATGTTCTCTGCTGTGGTGGAGTACTTGTATGTAATCCAATATGAATCCCAAGACAAATAACTGTTGTAGTAGTCCTAATCACTCTTAACTCTGGAGACACTTGTGTAGATGCAGTCACCTATGTAGTAGAAGGCATATGTGAAGAGGATGGCATCTGAGCTGAAGATAGCCCCTATGATATAACTGGCATCTATGATATGCCCGAACTCTAAAAAGAAGTCACAAAAGAATAAACCTGTGATGAAGAAAGAACTTGGGAATAAGATGGTTCTTATATAGTCACTGGTTCTATAGGATCTTTGATCTATACTCTGACCTATCTGAACTAACCACCACAACCTCTACCACCATCACCTCTACCACCACTCTCCTTTCTACTACTAGAGCATCTGACAAAAGGATCCCTAACTGCTCCACCACCTATTCCATCATCATCATCATCTCTAGCCCCTACCATGGCAGGTATTGCCTCATCAGGAAAGGTCAATTATGGAAAGGGATGCTGAGAAAAATTGGCCAAATAATCTGCAGTCATACCAACATCTATAATATTTAGAGTGATATCCCACTAAATAGGCACTAACCACTGATTCTCAATGAGTGTGGCATCATATCTCATCTGAGGGATCCACTATGCCTCCTCATCTCATGTCCTTCCATATGCATCCATACCCTGGGGCATCACTTGTACCATCCTAAATTGTTTCAAGACATGTGTCACTAAATATCTCTCAATGACATAAGGAGTATGGCCAATAAGAAAACACCTAGTACATACATATGGCATCTCTCTCCTATCACTTCCCCACTCCTCACAGTCCAAATATGATGTGTAGATCATGATAGTCATTTCATCTATTTCATGTCTCCAATAAGCTATATTTCCTAGGTGGGGTTGCACAATATCTCCATTGTACATGTATATGTAAGGCTCGTCTCTCTGACAATATTGCACTACCACTAGTCATGTCCCTAGAATGTGCTCCTAGGTCCAAATCTGCAACACTATCAAGCCATAAGACATCAATCTATCATGTTGATAGACCACTTGATGTAGATCATGGTATAAGTGAGAAAGGAGATAGGTACCCCAGGCCATATGTCGAGGTCTCTATAGTAAATCCTCCAATAAACTACCCCAACCTATAGAGAATCCATGGGCACTCCAATTTGGTACAAGGAATCCTCCAATCAATCCTTCTAACACTGTTGGAAGTACTAGACCCTATTTCTCTATCATGTCCCCAATGATGTGTTGCTCTACAGTCAACGAATCCTAAAAAATATGAATGGAAGCATCAATGCAGGCTCGTCTAGTCAAATAATAGTAAGGTATCTCTCCCATGAAAGGCTACATAAAATCCTCCTTACATCCTCTAGAGTCACTGTGATCTCTCCAACAGGTAGGTGGAAGGTGTTATGCTCTGAATGTCACTGCTCAATCAATGCTTTCAATAATCCTCTATTGAATCTATACTCAGGCATCTCTAACACAACCCTAGCCCACACTGGGATATATCTCTATTATCCTCAATGTATAAAGATCAAATCATAGACAACACACAAGGATACAATCCTCACATCAACTATTATAATAACTAAGAGAGGGGTGCATTAGTAGCCTGAAAAAATATTCCAATAAATCAACCTGAAAACTTAGTAAAACAATATTAAGTGTCTAGTTATCTTCAATCCTACAAGATGAATTCCTTCAAATAATCTTAACAAATAACTACTACTCAAAGTTCACTGTTAAAACTTATTCTTACTATTTACCAATTAGCAGTCTTTCATTTACCAAAAAATAGTAAATTTCTTAGTGTATACCGATCAATCCATATTAGTTATGTGTAATGCAAAACACTAAAATAATGACTCATAAACACATTGACACATGGATTTTTAATGTGGAAACCCTGTTAAGGGAAAAACTACTTGGGACCGGTAACCCAAAATTTTCACTCTTCTGAAGTGATCTCAGTGAAGAGCCAACCTTGTTAAAGGTTAAAAACACATTATTAGGTGTCACCTTGTTAGAGGATTTAAATAGAATAGTTTGTCACTTGATATATGGCATCTCTATGCTACCTTCTATGACTAATTTATAGTTTTAAAAATGGTATCTGACATCTCATGCTATCTTCATGATCAAACTTTTTGATATTCCTTGGGATGTATCTCAATATAGAAAGGATTGTTAAGTCCTACTTGGTTAAGAGACTTTCTGATCCAATTGTTAAACTGAAACAATAAATGATCTGTTCATACATACTACTTAGACTTGCAGATTTTCAGATATATTTTAAGCTCATAATACCTTTCTAATCAATGTATCTTTTCACTACCTTTTCTCCACTTCTTTCTGCTAGATGATGTTGTGATTTTCTGTTGCTCGGTGTCCGCACAAATATTTATCTCTTTCCTTGGCTTGATTGATCAAGACTATATGAAGTTGTTCTTCATCAATTTCTCTCCAAAATCCTTCTTCTCTATTCACTCCCCTAATTCATAATGAATTAGATTGTCTCTTTATAAACATAATGTTAGTAATAACTGAGAGGCGGGGGGGTGAATCAGTGGCCTCGAAAATTAATCCTTAAACCAACCCTTAAAACTTATTACCACTTTTAAGCCTCTAGTTATACTTAGTCCTACAAGATGAATGCCTTGAAATACTTATAACCAATTACTACTTGTCAGAATGCTTTGTAAAACCTTCTTTTGTATGTTTACCAATAAGAAGTCTTCCATTTACCGAAACACAGTAAATAGCTAGAGTATACTGATCAATCCAGAATTGCATATGTGAAATGTAAAATAGTAAAGTAATAAAACATAAAAACGTAGATTTTTAACATGGAAACCCTGTTAAGGGAAAAACCACTAAGACTTCATTCTTCTAAAGTGAGCTCGGTTAAGAGCCAACCTTGTTAAAGGTTACAAACACACTATTAGATGTGACCTTGTTAGAGGATTTAAAACATAGTTTTTCACCTAGTATCTGGCATCTAATGCTACCATCCTTGATCAAACACTCACTTGGCCTATCAATAGGTATCAGGCATATCCAATGCTACTTTCTATGATCAAACTTTTTGATACTCCTTGGGATGTATCTCAATTACAAAAGACTTTTAAGTCCTTCTTGGGCAAGAGGCTTGATGCTTCAATGGTTAAACTAAAACATTAAATGATTTGTTCACACATACAACTTGAATTATATATTTTTAGATCTATTGTAAGTTCATTACCTCTCTGATCAATATAATCAATTCAATACCTTTTCTCCACACTATTATTCTCTATGATGATGTTTCACTATTAGTCGGTGTCTGTAGAATCTAGCTCTTTCCTCAGCTTGTTGATCAGGTCTAAATGAATACTTTCTTCTCCTTCAGAATCTCTTCAGCACCTATTCTCTTTTCTTCTCTTCACCCCACTCAATTCGTAATGAATTGGGTTCATCTCTTTATAGACATAATTCACCGTTGCTTGGCTTTCTTGATTCTTGGCGTGATCCATAATTCTTTCCAATTAGATTTAAAGAAAAACTCCAGTTTTATCTTGTAGATATCTTCTTGCCAACTGGACAAAGTAGTTTTAAATCCATTACTTATCCTCGGCTTTATCTGGTCAATTAAAACAATGATAAGTATCAGTTAAGTCTATTTATAGCTCTTGATAGTTAAGCATTTTGTCATTTATAAACTCTCTGTTCTGTTGGTCAACACTTCAGTTAGTCATCGGTGATAACTAGCTGTTTCATTGGTGTGACTTTAGTTGTCCTCGGGATCTCCATCCATTGGAAAAAACTGTAATTCTGTCTATCAGGTTACTCTATGCTTTTCTCGTCGGGCAATACTATGACTTTGCTTGTCAGGTAACACTATGACTTTGCTCTTTTACTCTGACCATCGGTGTACACTCCGTCAGTGTATGCAGTCATTTTTTGAATACTTGACTTATATGCATTTCTAATAGCATAGCCTTTGATTCATTGGTTCTTTAAAGTCTTTGGCAGTATGTCCATTACCATACAAATTATATCAAGTTGACATCAATAACGATACAATACATTAACTTATTTAATGCCTTGCATGATCATCAACTTAACATCTTCAAACATTTAATTAGTTATATTTCAACACATGATATCACCATTTCTCAGTTCTTGATTTTCTTATTCTTAGCGTGATCCGCAATCTTAGCCAATCTTTCTTTAAAGTGTTACTTTAGTTTTATCCCATAATTTTCTTCTTCACAACTAGATAAACCAACTTAAATCCTTTACTTATCTCTGGCTTTAACTTGTCATTGAAAAACAATGTAAAAAACTAGTTAACTCTATATTTAGCTCTCGCCAGCTAAGTATTTTGTCATTTCTGAACTTTAGTTCTTTTTTTTTTTTAACTCTTTGATAGCTTCGGTCAACACTTCAGTTCTCCTCAGGCATCTCCGTCAGGGTTGTCTGTCTGTCAGGGTTTCCTATCCATCGGGCATCACTATGAAGTTCTGCTCATCGGTAATGCTTATGATTCTCCTCATCGGTAATTCTTTCTAGTTTTCTTGCTCAGGCATCACTGTGACTTTTACTTTCAAGTCTCTCTATCCATTGGGGTACACTACCCATCGGTGTTTGTAGTCACTTAGTGAATGCTGATCTTTTATGCATTACTAAAATTATAATCTTTATCTCTCTGATTCTCTGAAGTCTTTTACACGTTGTATATAACCAATCAAATTATATCAAGTTGACATCAATGATAATACAATCCATTAACTAATTTAATTTCTTGCATTATCTTTCTACATTTTGGTGGTCAACTTAACATCTTCAAACATTCAATTAGTTATATGTCATCAATCTCTCCCTTTGGCATTGATGGCAACACACTACATTATCAAACTATATTATTACTAATACAATATGAAATATATCAAGTGTATTTCATTGATCTCTCCTATATCTTTTTGTTATATAACTAATGTCTGGCTCTTGGTAAGCTCATATAGCTTAGATTTTTTTCTTGCAAGTGTCTTTCCTCAATCTTTGATCCCTTTACTGGATAGATGTAACAACTTCTATTTTTTTTTTTGATATGTGCTCTGCCTTGACTTTTCATCTCCTTGATCATCTCTTTTTCCTTTGACAATAATCTCTCCTTTAGTATGTATTCTCTCCCTCATGTTACTTCTCTCCCTTTGATGGATATTTCATATGTAATCTCTCCCTTTGGATAATGATTAACTCCCCCTTTGAATTCTTAAGAAATTCTCTCCCTAGATAATGAGTGGATAATGATATAATCTCTCCCTTTGACAAAAATTCCAAACAACTCTTCCATATCATCTTCCATCCCTTTTTATAATATACTCCTTGAATTTCCCTATCCATCAGCAATATAGTGATTCTTGTGTTTGGTGTAGATATGTACCTTGTTGTGTATAGATGTATCTTTGCAGTCCATTTCTTTACTTGCATCAACATGAATGATCTTCTGAGTATGTGTATAGGCTGATGCAATATTCTAGTCAGCTTACTAACCGATAGACAAGGGTTGGACCCATAGTCTTTGTCTTAGGTACTCAAATGTATCTTTCAATAATGTCTTGGTAAATATGTCAGCTAATTGTTCCTTGGATTGAAAATATTCTAGTATCACTTCTTTTGCTTGTAGTTGTTCTCTTAAATAGTGATATTTGATAGAAATATGCTTAGTCTTAGCATGCATGACTGGATTATTTGATATTTTTATTGCACTGGTATTATCATAATAGATAATCACTAGTTCAAGAATCTTCATATTCATACCTTCCAGCAACTATTTGATCCATACAATATTGGAGCAATTTGCAGCAGCAGCCACATATTCTGCTTCTGTAGTAGACTGTGAGATGCATCCTTGCTTCTTTCTGAACCATGTGACAAGTCTATCACCCATGAAGAATTCTCCTCCAGTTGTGCTATTTTGGTCATCTAAGTTTCCAGCCCAATCAACATCTATATAGACTTGAAGCTCAAATTTTCCTTCTCTTTTATACCACAAGCCATAGTTCTTGGTGTTCTTTAGATATCCCAGAATTCTCTTGACATTAGTCATATGTGATTCTTTGGGATTATCAGAGAATCTTGTAACTATTCCAACTGCATGTGCTATATCTAGTCTGGTATGAACAACATACATTAGTTTGCCAATCATTGATCTATACAAGCTCTAATTTACCTCATTTGATTTGTCTTCTTTTGTCATCTTGCATCTAGTTGCCATAGGTGTTCCAACTGGCTTGGAATATTCCATCTTGAATATCTTCAGCACTTCCTCGATGTATTTGGACTGATTGATATATATGCCTGCATCTTGTTGAAGAATTTGTAGACCGATAAATAATTTGATCTCCCCAAACATAAACATTTCAAACTCTTTGCTCATTTCATTAGCAAAGGATTTACATAACATTTCATTTCCCCCAAAAGTTATATCATCAACAAATATTTCAGCAATTAGAATATTACCATCGGTATCTTCTTTTAAGTACAAATTGTTATTTTCACTTGTTCTTACAAATTCAATGCTTATGAGATAGGAGTGAAGTCTTTCATACCAGGTTCTAGATTCTTTTTTCAATCCATACAAGACTTTATGTAGTCTACATACCATGTTTCTCTTATCTAGATCAACAAACCCTTCTAGTTGTTCAATGTATCCTTCTTCTTCTTCTAGTATTCCATTTAGGAATGAAGATTTGACATCCATCTGGCATACCTTGAATCCTTTGAATGCAGCATAATCAAGAAGAATTCTAACTCCTTCTATTCTAGCAATGGGTGCAAAGGTTTCACTATAATCAATACCTTCCTCTTGTGCATACTCCTTGCATAATAATATTTATTTATTCCTTGTGACTTCTCCATTCTCATTCAGCTTGTTTCTGAATATCCATTTGGTATCGATGACATTCTTGTCATCTGGTCTCAGTACTAGTGTCCATGTACTATTCTTCTCAATCTGTTCTATTTATTCATTCATAGCACTGACCCATTCCTCATTTTCAAGTGTAGTATTAATAGATTTAGGCGCAAAATCACAAAGTAAACATCTAGTGTTTAGTGACTTAATTCTTGTTCTCATTCCAGCCTTCTTGTCTCCTATGATATGATTTTGTGGATGATGTCTTTGTTAGAATACTTCAGAGATAACTGAGAAGGGGGGGGGGGGGGTGAATCAGTTATCTGCAATTTTAAATCTTTTGAACTTATTAACCTAGATTGATATAAAGTAAATACACATTTAGATGACACATTACACAACACATAAATTTGGTTACAGGGAAACCAAATGGTAAAAACCCTGGTGGGAATTAGTACCCACAAAGAACTATACTGTTTATACTAATCCCTGTTAAAAGATTCTTCAACCCTGTTAGGAGTTGTACAATACAATGCAGTAGTATAGTTGACCTGGTTAAGGGTCAAACCCTGTTAGGAGTCTTTTACAATAACCTTGTTAGGGGTGGAGGACTCACTGTCCAAATGGTGAAGGCTATAACCTTCTGAATATTTGATACATACTGTATCAACAGGATGAACTGTTGTATGTGACACTGCTTGTCTGATCAGTTCCTTTTATGCGCCGATGCTTTAACCTCTTGTAAAGAAATATAACAATCTAATCTATATTCTGAATGCTTCAACATAAACATCTATATTATCAACATATGATAAATATAGATCTGCTGTATCAACACTCTGCTCTGCTTGTCAATCTCTGGCTTTTGCAACTTTTCTTATCATAAATGACCTTGTATAAATACATACTCCAATTATGAGATCATGGGACCTGTTAGAAAACTCTTCATAACATCCTTGTCAGCTCTACTAAGCATGCAAGTATAATTACAACCGCACAAGTCAATGTTGAACAGACGTGTCGCTTCACTAAGTCGGCTTCACCAATTTGACCATAACATTGTAATCTTCTTGAAACATGTTTAGCATGTTTAGATTAATATCAACAACTCATAACTTATCATGAATATACACATGCATATGTAGGAGATATGCGCAGCTCAATTAACATGTTACATACGTCAGCCTTAAACCGTTAATCCTCCAGAACTGTAACTGTCAATAACAAAATTACATATCTTTACTGAAACATCATATCTAAGTCTGTGTGTATGAACATAGCATAGTAAACATGTCAACAACATGTATCTATCAACACTAGTCTTCATGTCATCATATGGATAAGTACATACAAAAGTACTGCTGTGTATTATATGTTGTCATCAATGACAAACATACAATCAATCAACTGTTCAGAATCAAATCTCCAATAATCTCCCCCTTTGGCATTGATGGCAACATATGATAAAACAACTTCTATTCATGGTGTCTTCTTTCTTTTACAATCTTCTCAATATCCTCATCAAAGATTCATCTATACTGTTGCAGTTACATAGATTGTGTATACTCCCCCAGAGTATAAGCTCCTTGTATGTGTTCCTTGTTTTTTCTCTTTGTTTGTGTTCTTTGTTTTTAGTATATACTCCACCATTGACATCAATGGCAAAGGGTGCCATAAACCATTATGCACAGGTACTACTCCAGAAGTAGAGTAGTCAACCATTCATCAGTCACACAAGACTGATGTTCTTGCTGCTTTCTTTAATCAAACTTAGGAGAGGGAATGACTCGCAACTTCTCCCTTAGATACTCAAAAGTATCTTTTGCTAAAGGCTTTGTGAAAATGTCTACTATTTGATCTTTTGTGCTTACATAGTCCAATGTCACTTCCTTGTCTGCAACTTTTTCTCTCAAAAAATGGTACTTTATCTCTATGTGTTTTGTCTGTGCATGCATCACAGGGTTCTTAGACATGTTAATAGTACTGGTGTTATCACAATGAATAACAATAGGATAGTCAACCTGACTACAAAAGTCTTTCATCATCTGCTTGATCCAGACAACTGTTGTACAATTCAGTGCTGATGCAACATATTCTGCTTCTATAGTTGACTGAGAAATACAATTTTGCTTCTTGCTTGTCCAAGATACCAACCTTTCTCCAAGAAATACTACTCCTCCTGAAGTGCTTTTCCTATCATCAATACAACCTACCCAATCTGCATCAGTATACACATGAAGTTGTGTATTCTCTGATTTAGGATACCATAAACCATAGTCTATAGTTCCCTTAAGGTATCTGAATATCCTTTTTATCACCATTAAGTGATTATGCTTGGGTTTAGCTACAAATCTTCCAACAATGCCAACTGCATTAGATATGTCAGGTCTTTATTGAGTTAGATAAATAAGCTTTCCAATCATAGATTTATACAATGTTTTATCGACTACTGTGGAGTCATCATCTTTTGAAAGTTTACTTCCTGTGATCATAGGAGTACATACAAGTTTGCAATCCTCCATCTTGAAGGTTTTCAATATTTCCTTCACATATTTTGACTAATTAATGAATATTCCTTTATCTGTCTATTTTACATTCAATCCCAAAAAGTATTTTATAAGACCAATCATACTCATTTCAAATTCATTCTGCATTTCTTTTGCAAATTCTTTACTGAGCTTGTCATTACCTCCAAAGATAATGTCATCAACAAATATGGAAACCAATAGTAATCCATCAGGTGTTTC
>MU226395.1:640169-654486 GCA_018584345.1 Thuja plicata | reverse complement strand
AGAGAGAGGGAGCAGAGTTCTTCACCGAGCTAGAGAGAGGGAGCAGAGTTCTTTGAGGGAGGGAAGGCCCTTAATTCCCGTGCGTGAGTACAGACTATAACAAATGAGCAACGTTTTCCTTTTTTTTCTCTTATATCCCGCTGCCGTCGCAATTGCGACGTCGTCAGGCTATAATTGAAAAAAAAAAGCCAAAAACACATTGCATTTGCCTGCCGTCACAAATTGACATCGCAAATTGACCCCTAATGTATTAGTGTATATGCTTTGTCTTAGAGTGCATCACAGGGTTCTTAGAAATATTAATGGCACTCATGTTATCACAATATATGACAACTGGTTATGTGATCTCCTCTTTCATACCTTTTAGTAGTATCTTCAACCACACAATATTAGAGCAATTAACTACTGCTGCCACATACTCAGCTTCAGCTGTAGATTATGAGGTGCAATTTTGTTTCTTTCTTGTCCATAAAACCAATCTCTTTCCCAAAATAAATGTGCCACCTGTGGTGATTTTTATGTCATCCACATTTCCAGCCCAATTAGAGTTAGTGTAAACTCTAAGCTCAAACTTATCATTCTTTTTGTAATACAGACCATATTCATCTATTCCTTTCAAATATCTCAGAATTCATTTTACTACCATCATATGAGTTTCCTTGGGATTGGCAGAAAATCTTTCAACAATTCCAACAACCAGAGCAATATTAGGTCTATTGTTTTGATTCTTCCATTCCAAAAAAATTTAGTATCTCCTTGATATATTTTGATTGAGTAATATAGATACCATTCTTCATTTGATATATTTGTAGGCCAACAAAGAATTTGATCTCATCAAACATAGACATCTCAAATTCAGTTTGCATCTCTTTCACAAATTTTTGGCATAACACATCTTGTCCACCAAATATAATGTCATCAAAAAAAATTTCAGCTAATAAAGTATGTTTATTTTGTTTTGTCTTCAAATACATATTGTTGTTGTCATTTGTCCTTGTGAATCCAATCTTTACCAGATAATTGTGCAATCTCTCATACCATGCTCTTGGTGCTTGCTTCAGTCCATATAGTGCCTTGTGTAATCTGCAAACCATGTTCCTCTTGCTTGGTTCAACAAATCCATCAACTTGTTCAATGTACACTTCTTATAATATCCCATTCATAAATTCTAAATTTACATCCATCTGATAGACTTTAAAAACTTTGTAGGTTGCATATGCAAGTAAGGTTCTGACTCCTTCCAATCTTGCAACTGGGGTGAATGTTTCTCCATAATCAATTCCTTCCTCTTGTGCATAACCCTTGCATACCAGTCTAGCTTTATTCCTTGTTACTTCTCCATGTTCATTTAGCTTATTTATGAATACCCACTTAGTACCAATTACTTTTTTGTCATTTGGCCTAGGTACAAGTGTCCAAGTATTATTATTTTCAATCTGTTCAATCTCTTCATTCATGGCTTGTATCCAGTCTTCATTTTCTAAGGCATCTTTTACTGTTTTAGGCTCAAAATCACATAACAAGCATGTACCATCTCTCAACTTACTTCTTGTCATGACTGCAGAATCCTTTGATCCTATGATTTGATCAGGTTTGTGGTGCCTCCTCACATACTTTTCTAGAGCAGGTTCTTTCTTTGCTTCAAATTCATTGTTTAATTCAGATTGATTATGTGTCTCAACATCTCCATCAGATAGCTCAAAAATTACCTCATGTTGTTCGGCAACCTCATTTTGTGACTCGGCAGGTGCTAGCTATTGCTTGGCAACCTCATTCTCAGATTCAAGTAATACATTAGAATCTTCCTCATTCAGATAGACAAATGGTTTGTAACTTTCAGCTTCCTATGTACTTTCTTCTTCATTTCTTTCTGCATATTCATCAATTCTAACATTTTCACTCTCCACAATTTTGTTAGCATTAGAATTCAAACACTTATATGATTTAATTTTAGTTGAATATCCAATAAATATGCCTTCCTCACCTTTAGCATCAAGTTTTCCATTTTTGTTATCCTTTAGTATGAAACATTTGCTTCCAAAAACTTTGAAATATCTTACATTAGGTGCATATCCATACCATAGCTCATAAGGTGTAGCATTAGTACCTTTCTTAACTTGTGCTCTATTCAGGGTATAGACAGTTGTACTTACAGCTTCTCTCCAATGTTTTGGTGCAACATTTTTCTCCATCATTCATGTTCTGACATAGTCCATGATAGATCTATTTATTCTTTCAGCAATACCATTCTGTGGTGGTGTCCTAGGTGTGGACATCTATCTTTTTATACCTCGATCATTTTAGAACATGTTAAACTCATTAGAAATAAAATCGCCTCCTTAGTCAGATCTCAAATATTTTAGACTTTTGCCTGTCTCATTTTCAAATTTTTCCAAGTACCACTTAAATAACTAGAATACATCATATTTTTCTTTAAGAAACATAACATTCATCATTCTAGAGTAATCATCAAAAAATAGAATAAAATATCTATCTCCATAGTAACTTTTCTCACCAATGGGACCACAGAGGTCAGTATGAACCAATTCTAGAATTTCCTCAGAAGTACGAGTCTTTCTCTTGTAACTAGATTTAGTCATTTTTCCCAATTGACATTGCTTACACATTGCATTTTCAAGTTTCTTTAACTTAGGAAGCCCTCTAACCTTTTTCAATTTTCTTATGTTTACCAAGTTATCAAAGTTTACATGACACAACCTTTTATGCCATAACCAAACATCATTATATTGTGCAAAAAAGCATGCCTCATCAGCTAAGTCCAGATAAAACAAGTTACCTTTTGTTTTCTTTCCACTTCCAACTATTTCTCCAGTGTCATCATAGATATTTTCCTTCTTGTGATGGAATTCAACTCTGTAACCAAAAGTATTCAGTTGTGCAACACTCAATAAACTATAGTTAAGATCATCAAACCAGTCTACATTGTCACATTTGATCTTGTTAGTCAATTTAATTGATCCTTTCCCTTTAACAAGACATGGTGCATCATTACGAAATTTAACATAACTTCTATTGCACTGATCTAAGGTTTCAAATTTATCCTTATCACTAGTCATATGATGTGAACAACCACTGTCAATAATACAACGGTCACCTTTACTCATATAAGAAATTAATGCAGTTTTCTCATCATCATCAGAATCATCTTTCATAGCAACATACACAAATTCTATATCATTTTCATCAGAATTATCAGATCCACTGTCAGAAGCTTCTTCATAGATATAGCAAGATTTCTTACCTTTGTCTTTGTAATCCTTATACTTTCTAAAGTCTCAGTCATCCTTTCTATCTTTGTCCTTGTTGTCTCTTCTTTCATCTTTTTCATTCTTATCAGGACATCTAGTAGCAATATGACCAACTTTGTTACATGAAAAACAAATGATAGGAAGTTTACCTTTGAATTTTCCTTTTTCTATATATAGTCTTCTTGGCATAGGTGCCTCAAGTTCTTCCAGATCATCATATGTAGTGTCGTTGTCATTGTTTATACATTTCTTTCCTTTCCTTGATCTATTAAGATCCAACTGGGATATGAATGCAGAATCAATAGCTTGTGGAGTGTAGTTATCAAAATTTGACATCTGAAATGTAGTAAGTCTGCCTACCAGACCTTCTAAAGTCCAATTGTTATTAGGAGTACATCTTAATTCTTGAATTACAGAGACTCTAATAGCATATATAAGAAGAAGAGTCCTCAGTACATTTATCATAATGGTTTTTTTCATCAATGGTTCCATTAGCTCCTCTAATAGCATTCACAACTTCCTTTATCCTACCACAATATTGAACTATATTTTCTCCTTCTTACATTTTCATTTCATCAAACTTACCTCTTAAACTTTCAGATTTGGCTCTCAACACATTTTTATCTCCTTCATAGATGGTTTCTAGGGTATCCTACATCTTCTTTGCATTTGTATAGTTCTTTATGTCTTCAAATTCAGGATAGCTCAGGGCTAATGTGATCTTCAACATTGCTTGATTGTGCTCCTTCTTTTCTCTTAGCTGTTCAGCGGTGAGAGGTGTTTTTGGGACTACATAATCATGTTCAATATAGCACTTAGCAGCATCACCAATACCAGCCAGATGAAATTTTATCAAACTTTGCCATGCTGAGAAGTTATCTTTGTTCAACTTTGGTACCTCCTTTTTATAAATCTTGATCTTTTGCTCCAAGTACCTTCAAACTATTTTCAAGAGACCAAAGCTTTGATATCAATTGTTAGAATGAATTTAGAATAATTGAGAGGGTGGGGGGTGAATCAATTATCCTTAGGTATAGATGTACCAATTGAAACTTTATAGAACTTTAAACAACTCAGATCTCCTCATCCGCAACAGCATAAGTCAACAACATAAATATGCAGTTTACTGTTTAAATGTAATCAGCTAGTAGAAACTTAATAGTAAAATACAACATAAACATTCACACAAGTTGACACCAATATTTAATGTGGAAACCCAAATTCGGAAAAACCACCAATAACATGCTACCAAGTTTTCACTCTTCTAAAGTGAGCTCTGCTAGGAGCCAACCCTGTTAAAGGTTACAAAACACATTGCTAAATGTGATATGGTTAAAGGATATAATAACCTTGTCCAGAGTGGCCTTATTAGAGGTCTTAGAACATTCCACCTAAATTTCCCTTTGCTCAAAGGATTTATACAATTACTGTTAGGACAACCTGGTTAAAGGATTTTGACTGATACAATGGTTAGAAAGTAATCAGCAGGTCAGATCTGATACATACAACTTAATTTGTAAATCCAAATCTAATTTAGCTCTTATTTTGATCCACTAATTGGCCTCCATTCTCATTTCAATCTTCAGATCTGCTTGGAAATCCGTTAAGCAATCACTTTCGCAACTCTCTGCTTCTCTACTCAGCCTTCTCTGCTAGATCATATCGATCAGTAAATTAACTATGCAATCCTCTTGCATACACTTTTCACATATATAAATTCTTGAATATCCCCTTGAGGTTATCTTATACCTCTTCATCTAGGTAAAATAAATCTTTTCCTCTTAATTAAGATCATAGATATTAGGTTAGGTCAAATCCAATGGATCTTTCCATCATTTACATTTAATTTACTTCTCCAAAGTAATCACTAATTAAATATTAAATCCATGCATTAATTGTGGTTACCCGTGTATTTAAATAATGTGAACCAATCATGCTTATCCTTAATTAACTTTACATATCCCAATGAATTCAATTATGTCGGTCAGAGATCTCAAATCTCAACAATTACCAAAATAATGCTGCTCTGCCAACACTGTGTTCTTCCACTCGGTCGACACTTAGAAATTTTCCTCAGCAATTTACTGGCACTCAGTCAACACTTAGAAATTATGCTCAGCATACACTGGTGCTCAGTCAACACAAACATCACTCAGCATATACTGATCCTAGTAAACTGACATCTTGACTTAGTGTTATAGATAAACAACACATTACTTTGCCAATGTGCCAACTGATCAAGTACCCTTGTAATTTCTCATAACTCAACCATTTCACTCAGTCTTGTTGTTATCATTTCCTACAAATATTATTCAATAATCAATATATATGGTACTCAAACAGATAGCAATAGTCTTACCAATTAAGGTTTGACATCAATGACAAAACAACAAGTGTTTACATTGTATCTTTCCAACATGAGTATGTAGTATAGATGAGGTCATAGTTCCCTCACCTCTTTGATGAAATCTAGGTGGATGTTCATGCCTATAGGGGGAGGATGTGAGGCCTACCCCAGTCTGACATAAGCTTAACACTATTTCTCATTTATATGTTCTCCCGTCGATATAGATTTTGTTATAGTTTGAATATTTGGACACATGTATTACTTTATGGATCTGTTGAATCCTTTTCTTGTATGCAACGCCTAATTATGTAATCAGGGATAATTTGTGATACTCTATGTAAGTGATGCAAATTTCCCTATAGGACTTAGCTTTGATGATTCTAAATATTGGATTAGTATGTAGATTTTAGATGTAATCAAGATGAAAATTTATTAAGAGTATGTTTATGCATATGGAATAGATTCAGATATTGTTAAGTTTAATGAATCTTTGATGCAAGTTTGAGTGAATGTGTTTTCAACTTTTATTATGTATTCTATTATTTTTGTGTTGATTTATTGGAACTACTGATGTGTACAATGAGTGTGCAAGAAATTTGACCATGGTACTAGTTGGGGATTCAGGAATGGACCTATGTGAAAACCGTGATGCTAAGGACTTGTCTATAAATAGAGACATGAACCTCGTTGTATTGTATTTTTATTCGTTAAAGTATGGCGTATGATTGTATTTTATTTAATTGAGTAAATGTAGAATAACTCATGCTCATATGAAATTTCTATGTCACTTGACACATGTGCACCTTGTGTGTTGGCATGGCTAGTGAATGTGACTAGCATAGGCTTAACTTTACCCAAGACTTACCTATTATAGTCCAAATGCTTACCCTAAGGTTTAGGAAGATAATATTGAGATAAGGATGAGTCAAGAGAGATTAGATTGAGTAACTACGGTCAAGAATAACTACCACAGTTGGTATCTTAGGGGTTAGGGGTCATTTCCAGCATATTAAGAGTCTTCAAACTCATTTATGACTCCCCTAAAGTCACTATTTTTGGAAGTACAAAATTTGAAGAGTTGTAAGACTTTTGTTAAGCCATCATTTATTTCCTTGCAAGAATTTAAATCCATTTATGGAGAAGGCAAGTGGGGAGAGTAGATGGATTAGGGTCTCCCCTCCATTTATGACTCCTGATATTTTAGGAAGAAGGCCTATATAAGGAAGGGTTTAGAGGGAGTTTGGGTACACACCCACTCTCTACTTTTAGAGACAGATTCATTTTATAGGAGTAATTCTTGAGAGGAGGAAGGATGAGAAGGATAAGCTCTTCACAAACCACCTTGCATTTAATATAGCTTGTATTTGAGGTGAGTTTTCTAGTTAGCATAGCTAGAGTAGCCTTTTCTTACATTTGTACATAGCTTGAGAAATCTATGAATGGATTTTATGTTATTATTTTCAACTTCATGGGTTTTCATGGAGCTTATGTGTTGAGTCTTGTATTTTATTTTGTAATTGTTTGTATATGGGGTTCTTCAAGGCTTATTCACCCTTAGGATGGTTGGATAACCCTGATGGGATGAAATTTGGTGATCTACCCAAGTAGTGTAGATTCTCCCATTTGTGGAGGGATGTACATGGGTATATGGGTGCCCATGACGCTAAGAATCCCTAATGGAATGTGGGGTTCATAAGAAAAATTGAAAGGCTTTAAGCCATGACATGTTTTGTGAAAGAAAGGTAAATTTACTCCAATTGCTGGCGTAGGACATGGAGGTGAAGGGTAGAAATTTGTGCATGAGTCCATGTGTGGACATGGAACAAGATTATATATGTGGTACTTAGGAATGTTGAGCCCATGTGTGACCTATTCCTAGTGTATGTATTTTTTATTATTGGTTTTGTCCTCTTGTGGTATTCCTCTTTCACCCCTTTGTTTCAGGTCTTTTGGAGACCTATGTATATCCTCAGGTATTGGGTATTTTCTTGTGTTCCTATTTTTAGATTCATGGTTGTTTTGTGTTTATGTATCCTAGTTCAGTTCTGGATCCCCTATCTCAGGGGTGGCCTTGCAAAGGCCTAGGTTGGGAGGTGATCCTCCATGGTCAACCTTGATGTTCTTACAGGTTCATAGAAAGCTTCTAAAAGTATAGCCAGATTCTTGGTTTCTTGGTTGTAATCTCATTCTCAAAGTCACTTTCTGGTTTAAAGTTTTTCCTTGAAATGTTTAAAGGAAATAGGAAATTTGTAATCCCCTTTTCTTAAGACTCTTATATTTTGAAAGAATTGTGTTCACCACTTCTTTGGAATAAGAAAAGAAAACTTGTTCTATATGCTTGTATCAATAGTTGCATTATTGGCTACTTTAGAGTTAGTCTTATTTATGTTCATTTAAAGTGATAAGAAAGTAAATCTTAAGATTTTAACTTTATATGTTGTTTCAATTATGTAATAAACTTTAAATTAATTTAATTTTTTAAATTTATAAAGGTGTAGAAAGGAAATAAAAGACTACATATCTTTTAGTTAACTTAACATGATTAAAGAGAAATATATGTTCAATAAGATTAAGGTTTAAGTGCCCAGATTTTGGGGCATGAAACTTTTCATACATACAACTTAGACTTGCAGATTTTCAGATCTATTTTAAGCTCATAATACCTTTCTAATCTATGTATCTTTTCACTACCTTTGCTCCACTTCTTTCTTATTGGTGATGTTGTGCTTCTCTATTGCTCGGTGTCTGCAAAAATCTTTAGCTCTTTCCTCAGCTTGATTGATCAGGAGTGTATGAAGTTGTTCTTCATCAGTTTATCTTCAACATCCTTCTTCTCTATTAACTCCCCTAATTCATAATGAACTAGATTGTCTCTTTATAGACGTGATATCACCATTTCTCAGTTCTTGATTTTCTTGTTCTTGTCATGATCCACAATCTTAGCCAATCTTGCTTTAAATCTTTACTTCAATTTTATCCCGTAGATTTCTCCTTGACAACTAGATAAAACACCTTTAAATCCTTTACTTATCTCTTTCTTTAACTTGTCAATGAAAAAAATGTTAACAACTAGTTAACTCTATCTTTAGCTCTTGCTAGCTAAGTATTTTGTCATTTCTGAACTTTAGTTCTTTTCAATGTTTAACTCTTTGATAGTTTCAGTCAACACTTCAGTTCTCCTCAGGCATCACTATGAAGTTCTATTCGTCGGTAATGCTTGTGATTCTTCTTGTTGGTAATGCTTGTCAATTTTCTTCCTTGGGCATCACTGTGACTTTTACTTTTGGGTTTCTTTGTTCGTTGGGGTGCACTGCCCGTTGATGTTTGTAGTCACTTAGTGAGTGCTGATATTTTATGCATTACTGAAAGTATAATCTTTATCTCTCTGATTCTCTAAAGTCTTTGACACTTTGTATATAACCAACCAGATTATATCAAGTTGACATCAATGAAAATACATCCATTAACTGATTTAATGTCTTGCATTATCTTTCTGAATTTCGGTGATCGACTTAACATCTTCAAACATTCAATTAGTTATATGTCATTATCAACAACATAACTCTATCAACCTACAAATGAAAACACATAGTAAAATCAAATTTGGGGCAGACAGGAAGGTAAACACAGGTCAAAATCAAAAGATAACTATTCTAACAAATTAACACAAACAAAAACATTTGCACTTAATTAATTTTCAGATCTCAAAACTAAGTTTCAAGCTCACTATCCTAAAAATGACATTTTAGGGACCGCATATGCCTTTTTTGACTGAAAATGACCTTTCACGTGGGAAACAAACTTTTATTCCCCACAAATAACTATTCATACCAAAGATGATGGTTCATCGATAAAAAACAACCCTTGACAAACTGGAAATGACCCTTTCCCGAAGACGACCATTGAAAAATGGGAAACAACTGTTTAACTATCGGAGGCAACAAAACACCCTGGAAATGACTTTCCACAAACCTAAAATGACATTCTAACATGAAAGAAAGAAATTTGAAAATTAAGATCCTAAACAAGCATTAAAGACAAAATTTACAGTAGGTTATCGACTACATACCACTGGAGGGTAGTGGGAAGGACGTTGGTGTCGCCGGACAACCTCGAACTGATGATTCTCCATAGGGATCAACATTTTCTCTCCCTGAGCTCTACAATTCTCTCACTATGAATAGTAAAACTAAATAGTAATTTTGAGATTTTCACCCTATTTAATCTCATTTTTGAGGTAATTAATTTCAAACTTTTAACCCAAACTATTGCTCATCACTTGCACATTTTTTTCTCTACTTCATCCTACAGAGTTTAATTTTGACCAAATGAGAAGCAGTTTCTTCATGGTACTCACCACTATCTTTTCTATTGGAATCAAAATCTCCATTCCAAGATTATTATTCTCATCTGAACATTTTCACAAGGAAATCAAGAAAATCTCATGTCTATTTTGATTCCAAGGGGGCATAATCAATCATTCTAATCAAGTGATCATACTACCAAATATTTTCAATAACTTGGGAATTATCAAAATTCTGATTTGACTCTACAATCAATCAAGTTATCAAGAAAATCAAAATTCCAACAGCTAGGGGAATATTCATCAAACATCACATCAAGTCAACAACCCTAAATCAACAAATCAGCTAAACTTGGATCGAGTGATTTCAATGCTTCATATCAAATTGCTCGCTCTTATCAAAATTCAAGTTGTAAACATCAGTGGAGATATCAATTTCAATGCACCGCATCAAATTGGTAGTCTCTTCATTGGAACATTAGGAGATAAGTGACTTCATTAGGACCCATATCAAGTTAGTTATCTCAACCAAATTCTCAACAATGATCACTTTCAATGTTTCGCATCAAATTGATCATTTTGTTAAAATCTTTGCTAGAAATCAATTTCATCACATCACATCAATCTAGTTGTCTGGTCAATCTTTTTGAATAAGGTCTTGAAAGATATCAGTTTTATCACTTCACATCAAACTGAGTATTAGATCAAGATTTTAGACATCTCTATAACAGTAACCAATTTCATCACTTCACACCAAATTGATTAGGTGTTATTATCCTCAAAAATTACGTAAGTAATCAGTTTTATTGCATCACATCAAATTGATTCCCTGGTCATCACATCAGTTTCATCAAGCAATCTAGAATCTTGAGCACCTTCAATCACTTTTTGTTCAGTCAAGTTTAGAATTGATTTCTAATTAAGAATACTTTCATTGCTTCATATACAGCTATTCGATCGCTAGTCAACATCATATGTTCTTTGAATCAATACATTGATTGCACATCAACTCAAAGAGGGGAAAATGTAATCACCTGAAAATGGTTTGATGAACTCAGAATCCCTAATCTGCAATCAAGTCCTCCATGTCCTAATCAAGACTTTCAACTCAAAGCTAATCATAATTATATAATTAAACTAGATCAGATTAAATATATAATTCATCAAAAATAAAAAATATAGATCACACACCAAGAGGCATTAATTATTCAATTAATCTTGGTCATTAAATCAAATCAAAATAAAAAATACATGGCTAAGAAAATTAATTGAAAGGAATTAATTATTTCAAAACATTAATATTCCTTCAAATTGCCTCAAAAGTCAAACCTCAAACCAATAAGAGGTAATCACATGCATCAATTAAGCTTCCATCTTAGCCATCCCTCATGGATCCATCTCAACCGTCAAATTCAAATTTGGACTTGAAGCCTTTTCCCTCCAAGGAAAAATCTATATAATGCAGCTATTCTAGCTCATTTCAGATAGTTGAATAGTGAATTTTAGCATAGAACTAATGAAAATTTTATTCTAGCAATAATCTATATTTCATTTTATCAAGCTAATATAGTTCAATTTCATGCATTTGATCATAAATGGAGCATAATTGAACATCTTTTCATGCATTTTAGGCAATTTATATTGAATCTTCCATCCTAGATTGTCTATTTGCTAAACATTTATGCTTATTCTAAAAGCATTTGATGTAATTATTGTAAATATTCTATCTAGGAAGAAATAGGACTTTTTTGACATGTTTCTTGGTTCAATTTGATTAAATTTGATGCTAACATGTTGATATAAAGTCGCATTGAGTGGTTGTGTGCAACATTCTTGCAGGTACAACATTTACACATCATAGAACCATTGTAGGACATCTAGATGCAAAATGACCTATCTTATTGCATGAAAAACATCTCAGAGGTAACTTTCCTTCAAACTTACCCTTACCTCTCTTTTCTCTTCTAGTGATTAGGGCCACAATCTCATCTAACTTTCTTTCTTGTTCTAGTATCTATTCCCAGTCATCTGCATATTCACCAAGTTCTTCTATCAATTCACTCCTACTAGTGCTCATAGTCCTTTATAGAGTCTTTTTACTTATATGCACAGTCACCTTAAATGATGTCTCAACTTTACGTAATGAATCTCCCAACTCTATAACCTCAAAGGTAGTTAATTTTTCAATCAACATCTGTCTATTGAAGTTCACCATCAAAGGCATGATCTCCTCTATAGCTTGCACTTTAGTTTCATAAACAGGTGTTAAGGATCTAAGAATCTTTGCAATCACTTCTTCTTCATTGTATGTGCCTCTAGAGTTTCTAATTACAATAACAACCTTTGTAACTCTTTGTACATATGCTCTAATTTTCTCATCATCTTTCATTTTCAAATTTTCTATCCTTGTCTTCCAGTTCTGCAACTTTGCCTGCTTATTAAATGTTTCTCCTTCATATAGTGCTTCCAATATTGACCAATTTTTATGTGTAGAATCGAAGTCTTTAACCTCTGTGTATTCACCTTTAGAGAGTGCACTAATGAGTGCTTCTCTTGCAAATATGTTATAAGAAAACAAGTTATTTTCATCATCAGTAGCTTTATCCAGTTCATCTTCAGTCTTGATAGGTTCATCCTTCTTTGTGATCATCTAATAATCAATTCCCAAACACAACAAATGAGTTCTCATTTTGTTCTTCCATCTGTCAAAGTTTTCAGGATAAAACTTTAGACTATCCTTCCTGTAGTGTGCCATTTTTAGGATCACCTCTAGTTGTTAAGATTTATCTATAGGGACCAGCACCTCTGATACCAATTGTTGGAAATAACAGTCCACCAACACAACTAAGAGGGGGGTGAATCAGTTGTGAGACATATTATAAACATTAAGCATTATATACCAACACTTTAATCCAAATGAAGACACAGTAAATACAACACCATAACACAATCCTCTATTATTGAGGAAACCCTTTTAAAGGTGAAAACCTGGTGGGAATTAGCACCCACAACTAATGTACTAAGAGTATAGTATCCCTACTAAAATATTTAGCCCTATTAGGAGCTTATTAATGCATTGCAGTACACAGTCCCTGTTAAAGGATAGACCCTATTAGGAGTCAAGAGTAATAGTAGGCTCACTGCCCAGGCACACTTCCTAGACACGCTGCATAAAGAAGGTTAAATCCACCATTAGGACTTACTATCTGAAATAAAAGTATATATAAGAAATATACAATCCAATGAATTGTTTGATAGAAAATATCTTTTATTGAAAAATTCCAATGAAGTCTCTAAATCACATACTCTACTCTACATCTAGTAGAATTTGCACAAACAAGCTCACAACATCCACACTTTGTTGTTAATGTTAGAATGAATTTAGAATAACTGAGAGGGGAGGGGTGAATTAGTTATCCTCAGGTCTAGATGTAGCAAATAAAAACTTTTTTGTAATTCAAATCTACTCGGCAGTAGTAGCATAAGTCAACAACTTAATCATGCTATTTACAGGAAATTGAAATTAGCTTGTAGAAACATAACAGTAAAACAAACCATAAGCATTCACATAATTTGACACAAGTATTTAATGTGGAAACCCAATATGGGAAAAACCACCAGTAACATGCTACGAAGTTTTCACTCTTTTGAAGTGATGCCCTGTGAGGAGCCAACCCTGTTAAAGGTTACAATAACACACTGCTAGGTGTGACCTGGTTAAAGGATTTAATCACCCTGTCAGGAGTGGCCTTGTTAGAGGACTTAGAACATTCCACCTGAATGTCACCTTGTTAGAGGATTTATAGAAATGACTGTTAGGTCAACCTTGTTAAAGGATTTAACTGATACAATGGTAAGAAAGTAATTAGCAGTTGTGATCTAGTACATACAACTTACTTTGCAAGTCAGATCCAATTATAGCTCTGATGTTAACTTATTGGATAGCCTGCATTGTCATTTCAACCTTCTGATCTACTTGGAAATCTGTCAAGCAATCACACATGAAACTCTCTGCTTCTGTATTTTGCCTTCTCTGCTAGATCATGCTAAACAGTAAATCAATTATGCAACTCTCTTGCATACACATTGACTCATCCACACTCGATGAATAAACCCTTGAGGTTATCATATACCTCTCTATCTAGGTTAGATAAATCTTTTTCCGCTTAAACAAGATCGCGGATCTTAGGTTATGTTAGATCCAATGGATCATTCCATCTTTGCATTACATTTACTTCTCCAAAGTAGTCTCTAATTAAATCTTGAAAATTTGCATTAATTACGGTTACCCATACATTAAATGACGTGGATCAATCTTTAATTAACATTACATATCCCAATAAAATTAACTAAGTCAGCCAGAGATCTCAAATCTCATCATTAATCTAATTACTGTAA
>MU226395.1:622402-633493 GCA_018584345.1 Thuja plicata | reverse complement strand
CCAACTGATCAAGTACCCTTTTATTTGCCTTAACTCAACCATTCACTTGGTCTTCTTGTTAAATCTTCTTCATCAACAATAGATATGGTACTCAAATAGATAACAATAGTCTCACTAGTTAAGGTTTCACAACAATGAAAAAATAGCAATTGCTTGCATTGTCACTTTCCAACAGTTACCACACTTCCATAATAGAAAAAATATTTCTTTTATAGATATTTACAATAAGCAAATAGGTCAGCCAATTAAGACTTCCCCAATGCATAAGTAATTACTTAACCCCTTGCTAAGATACAAATGGTACCTATAACAAGTAAATATCAATTACAATTCATCGAATATAGTCGAAGATCTGTAAATCATGCTCGCACTCCATAATATATGCTCCATCTCTGAAGTTGGTTCCAAATATGTCTCTTCAAGAACACACACCATAGCTAACATGACCAAGAGTCCTACAACCCAAGAATGATAAAAAACATGTTTCAACATGTCTCCTGACATTCCCCAAGCTTGCATAACATGAATCCATATCGCAGCTAAGTTATCCTCAAAACTCAGTGACTAACTCTATCAAAGATCATTGTCATAGTCCAGTACCCAATTTTCTCTAAACCATTTTTAAATCACTCAATCTAAAATATTAAGCCATGCGACCTTAGAAATAAGATCACAACATATCCCTTTGCACATCATCATCTTTTCTCATTCTGAATCAACCATATAGTACTTGTACATTTCTGTCAGTCACTGAGCAACAATAATAACCAGTTTGTTCTGCCTCCATAGAAACATATGTTCACATTAGTGGCAAAAGATGAATTCCAAAAACAACATTAGAAACCAATTCCAACACATTCAAAACTATCTCATCATGTATGTTGTACCTTAGGCCATTGATGTATCTAGCCACCTTCTCATCCTCATCTTCTACTCCTCCCCCAATGCTTAGGGTGTGAAATTTCTCTGTGTAGGACATAATATCCATGTCCCTATAATTGAAGTTGTTCCTATTGGGGCTCAAATATGATGGATCATATTTCCTATGGATTTGTCAAACCGAATCCTGGTAAATCCAATTGTTTTTGCCAACTAACGAATCCAACCTCAATGATGGTTTGAATTCCTACAATTCTAGTTCTACAAAACCGAGGCTGGTTGGACTATAGTATCTCAAATTATCACAAGAATGGCTAGGAGAAAATTTAAGAGATTAAACTACAACTTAATGCAAAACTTGAGCAGATTGTTAAAATAACAAAAAAAAAATTTGAAATAAATATATAATAAAAAGGTGAATCTAATGTCGACAACTACAAGATATAACTCAAATGATAATTTCCAATAAATGATAAGATCAGTTCCTTCCGAATACTTGGGCTATGAGGTCAAAATACTTTCAATCCTATGTACAATCAAAGACGATTTTATATAACTTGATTAATAAAAAGAAAAGACCATCTTCTCATAGGCTTCCACATGAAATATAATTCAAATCAAAATATAAAATCAATTTTATTGAATTTAACTCTATTGCAAGAGACCAACAAAACAGAAGAAATTTTGGTAATCACACCTCTCAACTAATAATCATAATGTATATAGATTTTGAATTATAATGTCAAGAGAATATAACACAATGAAATAATATATTTTAGTAGATAAATCTGAAAGACTAACTAAAAGCATGCATATGACTTGTAGTCACAAATAATGATAAAAAACACTTATCTTTATTGATGTTGAAAAACTAGTACACAAGAGTTCATAGTTGTTGTTGTGAATCAAATTCCTACGAAGAGTTCCAAAATAAAAAAATCCAATCCCCCTCTATCTTGGTATCCATATAAATATAAATTTGAATGGATGTAATACAAGCTACTAAGAGAGATGTCATTTCATGACAAAAACCTAATCATTAACTACAACCATAAAATATATAATTACAATACAAAGTATTAACCGTCCAAAAGGTTAATATATGTAATAATCAAATTATTCATTAATCTTTGTGCTATTGAAATACTTCTTGTTATTTCATCCGGCATAGTGTTATGTTGTTGGATATTTAATAAATAATCCTCCTTTGAAATAATACCATTTGAATTAAAAAACTCTCTTATCCAATGACATTTTGACTAATTTTGGATTGCCGTGTGTAATGTCCTCCATACAAAGTCATATAATTAAAGTATCTTGATAAATTAAATACTCTCTTCAGTTAAGGTTTTCTAAATCAATGTCATTGATAAAATATACCCTATAAATATTCTATCAAAACTTGGTTTTGATAAAAACATTTAACCCTTAGGAAAACTTAATATAAATTCCTCATTCCTAGGGATTAATATAATGTAACTTCAAAGAAAGGAATCCTTATAATGTAAAAGAATAATTAAAAGGTTTATATCCTTTCAAAAGTAACCCTAAGAGTATATAATTCACCCTAATAAATATTTCCAAAAATAATCATAAGGTGAAAAGAGTATATTTTAATTTCCTTTTACAATTCCATTCTATGAGAAACATAAAATATATTTCACTTTTTTAGGATAAATCAATTTCCTTGGAAAAATTACATTAAGTGAAAACCATCACCCTCTTTATAAATATTACCCTAAAGATCAACAAATATTTAGATAAGGTAAAAAGGAAAACATTTCAATATCTCAAAACATTCATTGTGAAAGATCAATCACAATATTATCCTTTTTAATTACTATAGGGTAAAAGCATTATAATTATATCTTTTCACCCTAACAATTATTTTCAAGGAATATAATAGATCAATTGGTTAAGGTGGGATGGGTATTTAGGGTAGTTAAGGAGTTAGTTGGAGAGGTTGAGTGTTCAAATCCCTCTTGCCACCGTTTTGCACAATTATATTTTTTCTTTAATTCACTTTGTAAATATTTTATAGGAAATTGCCCAAACTATTTAAATGAAAACATTACTACAACCCTATTGAATCTATTTAGGATAATTAAACAAGAACAATTATGTTACAATTTCTAGTTTTTAAAATAGCATTAAAGTATAAATAAATTCTAGAACTATGCTATTTGAAAAATTCATTTATAATCATGATAATTATTCAAATATTTTAAATATTCCTCGTATTGATGTAAATGGATGATAAATAGTAGGGTTTATAATAATTTAGGATATATGAGAATACAATATTTGGGTATTAAGATACTTCCCTGTTGAATTTGCGTATACACTTTGGGGTGTCAACAATGGGTCTAGTTGGGGACGTGTGTCCATGTGTGGGCACAATGAGAATCCAGCTTTCTCTGGAGAGAAGACCACTCAAAACATAATGTTAGCATCATACCAATATAAAAATTCATCTTGAATAAGTAATAGAAATCAAAATCATTAAACTTAAATCATAATGAATCAATAATATATATTAGAATGCTTATTTGAGGACAAGATCAAATTAGAGAGAAATTGTTTCAAGTATTAATGACCTTTGTAAAATCTCATAATAGTATGTTTTCCTTTTAAAAATGTAAATAATAAAATCATATGAAAAAAATAATATTTTAAATATTAAAATAATGAAAGAAAATTTTATTACCTCAATATTTACCTGAATTACCCTTTTCAATGAAGATTATTACGTCCTTCAACATTTCAAGAAAAATAATTTATTACTCTGATGCCCAATGAGTTTTAGGTTTAGAGCTTCAGTGAGTTCATATTACTGGTGGAATTAAACCTTTACATCATGTTTGAGAGCTCAATACCATCGTTGCTCTATGCCCATGCTTTATGTGATCTGTGGCATTCCATGAGACCCCATTTCTTTGAAATTTACGTTCATACAATAATTTCCAATTACATAAAGCTCTGAGAATTCCTTATCACTCAAGTCCATTGGCAATATAATTTCATTTTCCATTACAAAATTTGTTGTCCGTCATTTACAAATATGGGTTGTTTTCAAACTCACTAGCACTCCAAAATACTTAAAAACATTGTAAAAATGCCCCCCAAGTAGAGGTACATGACCTGGTAAATCATTTTATGATTAAAATCTTCATTTATGGCACATATTCAGTTCTGAAAAATTTCCCCAAATACATGCACGAGATTACAATTTTACTGGTCATTTTTAGAGATGTCTGGGCTTTTTCAAGCTCTCTAGTACTCCCAAAAATATTATAAAGACTTCAAAATGATTCCCAAGGTCTGGAAAATCATTTTGGCAACCATTTATGGATTAAAATCATCATTTATTCTTCCTTTTCAACTCCAAAATTTATTCCAAAATATTTGGATGGGAATCCATATTCTTGTTGTTGTTTCGAATCCTTAAAATATTTTCAATAGATCCAATTTGTGCTTCCACATTTTTATTATATAGCATTAATAGCTTTCCCAAATCTTTCTTGATGGATAAAAATTTATGAAAATTATGGTGGTTCAAGGAATTCCTATCCCTTGCACAATAATCGAAGTCCACATTTCTATTTATCTATAGTTGCGAATTGGTGCAGGAGAACCTAGGTAAGGTTGAAATGTAACCTAGGGATTCTAAGTTGCTTTTGGATTGTAGTGGCTCTAGCCAAACCAATAGTGGAATAATAGGACTAAGTGGGTCCTAGGATGTGTGAGGTTTATTTGGAGGTCTTATTAGGTCTTTAGTGTTTTCCTTGCAAGCAATGTCCAAAGTTGTCATTTGTACACATATTGCCTATAGATTGGCAAAAGTGGAAATTATGTATTTAGGGGTCAAATTAGGCAAGGAAGTGTTTAGGAGACCTATTTGAGCTTGAATTATCCTAGATATTCTATTTGTTAAGTTATTGTGTTGGTTGACCATGTTTTATGCCAAAATCCCAAAAGTTGTAAAAGTTGTCAATGTTGTCATTGACAACATTGACAACATTTGTTGCAAGATTACATTTTTGGGAAAGGTGGTTCCTTAACTATTTGAACCCATTGAGATAGGGATTTGGTCAACTATATGAGGCCTCCCTCAACCTATGAACAAGGTTGGATGATATCTTGAAAATAGAGGAATTGAAGAGTGACAAGTTTTCTGTATATTTTGAAGCTTTTCTTTGGTTGTAGTACTTTAATGAATTAGATTGATTTCTGTAATGGTTGAAGAAATTTTATTAGTTCATGTTGTGATTTTTTGTGGTGGTAGATTATCATTTTGTATAGTTTTTTGTTATTTTGTAAAATTATTTTGTTTTAAGCCTTGTCGCTGGTCTGAACCAGGAAGGCTATGCAAATGGGGTCATAACTCATCATTACACCATAGAATTTGAACAAACTCTTGGAATGGGTGACATGACTCCATGTACTATGTGTGTATAGAAAGAGGGGCCCTACAAAGCTTTTATTCTATTTTTTCAATGATGCCTTAGGCGAGCCTGTGATGCATGGCTAGGGTCTGCAGAGCATTGCAAGTGAGTTACAGTGGGTAGAATGCATTGAATTCTCCAAATTGATATTGTGGAGAGGTAGATTGGTGTGTGGAGGAGCCCCAAATAAAAGGATAAGTTTGGGAGAAGTGTTCTAGGTTCCAAGAAACCAAATCTTTGTGCAGACAGTCCTATTACTTTGAAATCCTAATTTTTAGGCATGGTTATAGCTTTCTGGTGTACAGATAGTTTGGGGAGTGGAAACTAGTAAAATCTCATAGGGTTCCATAAAGGGTGTTTGGAAGTAAAGTTTTTTTTGGTACTTGTTAAGGATTTTTTGAAGTTATATGCAGAAAAGGACTTGAATAGGCCTAATGCTTGTAGCCCTATTTTGGGTGTGTTTGGAGTATGAATTGGAACTCGATTAGAGTCTCATTTCAAGAAGTGTGGGTAAGCATTGGATTGGATCCCATTGACCTAGTTTGAAGCCTATCTCTCCACATTGAATTGATCTTGAACCTTATGGATCAAATAGTGAAGATGTTGCAAGAAGAACACTATAGCTAGGAAATGTGTAGTTTGATTTACTGATTGGTAGACACAAACTCAATCAAAGAAGGTTCTTGAGAAGAGGGACCTTACAAGTTAGGGTTAATGAGGAACCTTAATAGGCTATAGAAGAGGCCTATTGAAGACCCTAGTGGAGTATAGGGTAAAGAGCAAGGTTTGTGTTACATCATATTGGTATTAGAGAAAGTTAAAGACTTGGGAAGTCAGTGTATGTCTGCAACTACTGGTGAATTAGTAGGAGAGTCAAGAATGGTGACTAATGCAGAGCTAGCTAAAGAGGTGGATGAGAAATAGGATAAGAACAAACTCCTTTAAGAATCCTTGGAAGGAATGAGGATAAGGCTAGAAGAAGTTTCTAATGCAGCAACTAGGAACAAAGAGCTTGAAAGAAGTGATAGAGGTAAAAATATTGATGAGGAGGACATTATTCCTGAACCATACCCACCATTGAATGAAGTGCCATTCTTGAAGGCCATCCAAGAATTAGGTGTCAAAGAATTGGAAGAGATACCCCTTTTTAGTGGGAAGATGGACATTAAGGAAGTGATGGATTGGGTTGAAGGGAATGGAGAACCATTTCGAGTGTGAAGGGGTGACAAAGACACAAAAGCTAAAGGTGGCCAAATCAAGAATCAAGGGGTCAGCCCTAACATGGTGGAAATACCTTCAATATGAGAGGGTTAGATTGGGTAAGCAACCCATAGCCAACTGGAATACAATGGTGACAAGCTAAAGGAGAATTATCTGCCAGAGGACTATGAGATTCAACTCCATAGGAAAAGACAAAATTTGAAGCAAAAAGACTTGGATGTGGCCTCTTATATAGAGGAATTCCAATGATTGTGTTTGAGGTCCAAGAAAAAACAAGAGGAATCAATAAAGGTTTCTAGGTACTTGGGTGGATTGAAATGGAACATCCAAGAAGAGATCACTTTTTGGACACCAACCATAGTTTAGAGGTGTCATCAATTATCCCTAAGGGTGGAAGAAAAGAATAGAAAGTAGGGTGACTCTAACTTCAAAAAAAGAGGTAAAGGAAGGGACCAAAGGGGTCAAAGAGGAGGTTACCAAGGTAGAGGCAAAGAGAAAAGGACACAAGGTGAGACCAAACTGATAGAGCATAATACTAAAATTACTCCAAGAGAGGGCTATAACACAGGTAGGGGTAATCAAGGAGGTCCTAGCAGAGGAAGAGGAGGTAGAATTAACTCATACTTTGCAAATATGAAGTGCTACAACTATGGTCAATTAGGCCATCCAACATATAGATTCCCTGAGAATCCTACTACTTCAAATCCTGATAAGAGAGTGGCATATGCTCACGAGGACACTTCAAGTGTCAAAGCACCTGAGATTGACCATCTAGATTCAAAGATGGGTGAAAACCTAATGTTTAGGAGGGTGTTGATAAGACAACCAATTAAGGATGAACCCAAGCATAGGAGGGCTTTTTTTAGGATAAGACGAAAGATCCCTGGCAAATTTTGTAAGGTGATAGTGGACTCTGGTTCCACTGAAAATATCATCTCAGAGGAAGAAGTAAACAAATTCAAGTTGCCCAAAATACCCCATGTGAATCCATATAAGGTGACATGGCTTAACAGTAGCCAAAGTGTATCGGTGTATATGAGCAGACATGGGTTGAATTCTCTATAGTAGGGTATAAGGAAAAACAATTGTGTGACATACTACCAATGGATGCTTGTCATTTTTTGTTAGGAAGACCTTGGAAATTTGATAATGTGGTAGTGTATGATGGAAAGGATAATTCTATCACTTTTAAGAAAGGAGGCAGAACTTTCAAGATTCAATCTCTGCTAGAAGAGGAGGATCCATAGTCCAAGACTCCTAACATCATGTTGTGTAGTGGAAAGGAGTTTGTGAAATATATTATGAATGAAGATAATGAAGGATATGCAATTGTTCTTAAGCCTAAAGAAGAAGAGAGTATTGTCAAGGAGCCCTTACCAGCAGAGATACATAAATTTCTTGAGAAGTATAGGGATATAGTGAGTGATGGAACTCTTGCAACCTTACCTCCTAGAAGAGTAATAAGTCATTAGATAGACTTTGTCCCTGGTACATATTTTCCTAATAAGGAAGCTTATAAGCTAACCCCTGATCAGAATTTGGAAGTGGCAAGGCAAGTACAAGAACTCTTAGATCAAGGCTTGATCAAGAAGAGTATAAGCCCATGTGCAATCCTGGTTGTGTTGGCATCGAAGAAGGGAGGAAAATGGAGAGTTTGCACAGATCCAAGGGCCATAAACAAAATTAAAATAAGGTATAGGTTCCCCATACCTAGGATTGAGGATCTCATGGATTGCCTTGGAGGGGCAATGTACTTTACCAAGTTGGATTTGAAAAGTGGTTATCATCAAATTAGGGTGAAAGAAGGGGATGAATGGAAATTGACATTCAAGACCATGGATGGATTATATGAATGTCTTGTGATGCAATTTGGCCTCACAAATTCTATGAGCACATTCATGAGGCTCATGAATGAAGTGCTCAAAGACTTTAGAGGGAAGTTTGTAGTTGTATATCTTGATGATATACTGATATTTAGTAAGAAAAAAGAGGATCATATCAAGCATGTAGAGGCTGTGTTGCAGAGATTACATGAAGAGAACCTATCTATCAATCTTGAGAAATGTGAGTTCTTCAAGAAAGAACTAATATACTTTGGCTTTGTAATGTCCAAATGGTCCTTGAAGATGGATCAAGACAAAGTTGCATCTATCCTAAACTTGCCACCACCTACCACAGCCATTGAGGTAAGAAGTTTCCATGGCTTAGGCCAATTTTATAGGAAAATTATTAGAAATTTCAGTGGTATATGTGCACCTTTGTTAGATACTATCAAGGGTGGGGTAAAAACTAATTTTAGGTGGAACTTAGAAGCACATAAATCATTTGAGATGTTGAAGAAACAAGTAGCCACACAACCCATCCTAAAGTTGCCTAATTTTGAGAATTTGTTTACTGTTGAATGTGATGCAAGTGGGATGATAGTAGGGGGGTGTGTTAAGTCAAGAAGGTAGGCCAGTAGCCTTCCTTAGTGAGAAATTAAATGAATCTAAGAAGAAATACTCTTCTTATGACTTAGAACTGTATGCCTTAGTTTGGTCACTTAGAAAGTGGAGGCATTATCTATTTCCCAAAGAATTTTTTGTGTTTACTAACAACCAAGCCCTTAGTTATATCAATACTCAGGAGAAACTAAGTAATATACATCTGAAATGGATGGAATATTTGCAAGAATTCATATTTACAATTAAGCATAAGAAAGGGCAGTTGAACAAGGTTGCAGGTGCACTAAGCAGGAGATTGTTGACAGTCCAAGAGGTTCAGTTGAATAGCATTGGAATTGATAGTTTTAGAGATCTCTATAAGGCAGATGAAGACTTTAATGAAGCATAAAAGGTGTGTGTTAATTTTTAGAATAATTTCCATAGCAAGTATTATGATTTTACTTTTCAAAATGGATTTTTATTTAAGGGTAATCAGTTGTGTGTACCAAGAGGTTCCATGAGAGAGAATCTCATACAGGAGAAACACAATGGATGTTTGAGTGGTCACTTGTGTATGAACAAAACCTTGGATCTTGTGTAAAGGTTCTACCATTGGCCAAAGCTGGTAGGAGATGTTACTAGGTATGATGAGAAGTGTGTAATATGCATGAAAGCTAAATGAGGAATAAGAAATACAGGTTTGTATCAACCTTTACCAGTCCCTAATAGGCCATGGGAGTGTGTAAGCATGGACTTCATAGTAGGTCTACCCAAAACAAAGCAGGGATATGACAACATTTATGTAGTGGTTGATAGATTTAGAAAAATGGGACATTTCATTCCCTACAAGACTACTCATGATGCTATCCACATAGCTTATTTGTTCTTGAGGGAGATTGTGAGAATCCATGGTTTTCCCCTAAGTATTGTATCATATAGGGATGTGAAATTTATGAGCCATTTCTTGAGAACATTATGGAATAGATTGGGTACTAATATTTCTTTTGGTTTGGCCTACCATCCTTAGATAGATGGCCAAACTTAGGTGGTTAATAGAGTTTTGGGTAACCTATTGAGGTTCTTAACTAAATAATATGGTCAAACATGGGATGTGGTCATTCCCGAAGAAGAGTATGCTTATAATTATAGCAAGAACAAAACCATAGGGAGAAGCCCATTTGAGATAGTTTATGGGATGCACCCAAGAGGTGTGTGTGAGCTTAGGGATCTTGGAGGCATGGAGTATAGGAGTGGTCATGTAATGCCCCACCAGGGAACCCAGGAGAACTTAACCTAACAACGACACTAAGTTCATGGAATAATTTTTTTTTATAAATGTTTACAAACAATATTAATAGCAATGCGGAAGCAACACAATGAAGTACATGACATACATGAAATACATCTCATACATGATTAACATTCCTCGAGGGTTCCTTGACGTAGAATTAATTACACAACTAATCTACGAATACAAATAAAAGAACTGACATAAAGGTTACATAATCTGAAACCAATTCCATACATCTCATAATAAGGATTACATACACAACTGATACCCTAAGGTATACTACCTAATCAACATCCACTACACAAGTCGCAGGGTATGTAAAAATACAATGCATCCACCAAAGGATGATAACCAATATAAACATATGGTACAAATATACATCTCAAGTAACTGAACAATTCTCCGAAAGACTAGAAAGATGAAACTGCAACAAGGAACATCCAGGCATGAAGAAGAATCTGTCGGAATCTCAATGGTAATAAGAATCACTACCACCCGACCACGTGGAACCAAAGGTTCACTCCCACCGTGCTAAGGAGATAGTAACAGGCCCATCACATGGGGTATACAACAAGAACACAAACACCAAGGTATACATGACCTCAAACTTCAATGCAAAGGAAGATCCTAGAAGCACTCTAATCCCAAACAAGGAACACTAAACAACACCAGAAGTAACTGACACACATAGGATAACTTAAGCTATATATAGGGAAGTGTCATCACATAAGTCCAACCTTGAAGGTAACCCTAGTAGTACCTCTTGACCCTGGCCTCCAAGTGACACTATGTGGCTCAGTGATCCTCTCGCGAAGACAAGGATCCCATCTTC
>MU226395.1:606861-619371 GCA_018584345.1 Thuja plicata | reverse complement strand
CATACCATACCAAGCACATCAAACAGTAATGAAAACATACAATGATCCATGTGCATATAAATCTAAGGTTAGTATTGTCAGAAAACCATAATCGAAATGAAATCCTAACATATACATAAGCATCATTTAAATAACCATAAATAACATATACACCAATGATATAACATACTAACAATGGATCAATCACATACTGAAATGTAACATAGAATATCACCTACACCATCTGATAAAAATCAACACATACATCCAAAATGCCTAAAAGAGTTTGGCATCCACGAAATGAAAAGCAACCTAGGAGGTGGGTATTACAGGTCACGCTGAGGAATTCACTCAAACTATGAAGGAGATCTAAGAACAAGTCAAGAAGACCATACAAGACAGTACACAAAAGTTGAAGGCCAAAGTTGATGAAAAGAGGAGAGACATTCAGTTTGAGGTAGGTGACTATGTGATGGTTCACTTGAACAAATCTAGATTACAGAAAGGTGTCCCTACTAGAATTCATATGAAGAGGGTGGGACCTTGTGAGATCATATCCAAATATGGGGATAATGCATACAAAATAGACTTACCTTCAGAATTGAGCATATTTCTGGTGTTTAATGTACAAGACTTGATCCAATTCAAAGGGAAGATAGATGAGAGGGGTCAAGGCAGTAAAGGGGTTAGTGGTGATGTTGAGGCTACTGTATTACCTCCCAAGCAACAGTTAGAATTTGACAAAGTTTTGGATTCAAGAGTCAAGAAGACTACAAGGCACAAGGTGTAGATGGAACACCTCATCAAGTGGAAGATTAGGCCTGAATCAGAAGCCTCATGGATTGTAGAAGTAGACTTCAAGGTGGGCATCTTTGAAGACATGTTGTCCATGGGAGTGACATCACTTTCCTTTGTGGGGGAGTATGGTACAGGAGCACCTAGGTAAGGCTAAAATGTAACCTAGGGCTTCTAAGTTGTTTTTGGCTTGTAGTGGTTCTAGCCAAACCACTGGTGGAATAATAGGAATAGGTGGGTACTAGGATGTGTGAAGGTTTATTTGGAGGTCTTATTAGGTCTTTAGTGTTTTCGTTGCAAGCAATGTCCAAAGTTGTCATTTGTACCCATATTGTCTATGGATTGACAAAAGTGGAAATTATGTATTTAGGGGTAAAATTAGGAAAGGAAGAATTTAGGAGACCTATTTGAGATTGAATTAACCTAGATATTCTATTTGTTAATTTATTGTGTTGGCTAACCATGTTTTATGCCAGAATCCCAAAAGTTGTAAAAGTTGTCATTGACAACATTTGTTGCAAGATTGCATTTTTGGTCAAGGTGGTTCCTTAACTATCTAAAACTATTGAGATAGGGATTTGGTAAACTATATGATTCCTCCCTTGACCTGTGAACAAGATTAGATGACATTTTTAAATTAGAGGAATTGAAGAGTGACAAGTTTTCTATGTATTTTTAAGCTTTTCTTTGGTTGTAGTACTTTAATGGATTAGATTGATTTTTGTAATGGTTGAAGAAGTTTGAGAATTTCATGTTATGATTCTGTGTGGTGGTAGATTAGCATTTTGTATAGTTTTGTGTTAGTTTGTAAAATTATTAATTTTTAAGCCCTATCGTTGGTCTAAACTAGGCATACTATGCAAATGGGGTCATAGCTCATCATTCCATAGTATACTTTGTATGTGATCTTGGAATGGGCGAGGTGACTCCATGTACTATGTGTGTAAAAAAGGAGGGGCCCTAGGAAGCTTGTCTTCTATTTTTTCAATGATGCCCTAGGCGAGCCAGTGATGCATGGCTAGGGTCTACAAAACATTGCAAGTGAGTTACAGTGGGTTGAATGCATTGAATGCTTCAACTTGAGATTTTGGAGAGGCAGATTGGTGTGTGGAGGAGACCCAAATTGAAGGAGAAGTTTTGGAGAAGTGTTCTAGGTTCAAGGAAACCAAATCTTTTTCCAGACAGTCCTGTTGCTTGTAAATCCTAATTTTTTGGCATGATTCCAGCTTTCTGGTGTACAAATAGTTTGGGGAGTGGAACCAGTGAAATATTGTATGGTTCTATAAAGGGTGTATGGAAGTAAAAAAAAAAATTGGTACTTGTTAAGGATTGTTTGAAGTTATATGCAGAAAAGGGCTTAAATAGGCCTAATGCTTGTAGCCCCATTTTGGGTGTGTTTGGAGTATGAATTGGAACTCGATTAGAGTCTCATTGAAAGAAGTGTGGGTAATAATTGGATTGGATCTAATTGAACTATTTTGATACCTATCTCTCTACATTGAAGTGATCTTGAACCTTATGGGTCAAATAGTGAAGATGTTTTAAGAAGAGCACTATAGCTAGGAGATGTGTAGTTTGATTTACTGATTGATGGACACAAAATGAATCAGAGAATGTTATTGAGAAGAGGGACCTTAGAAGTTAGGTTTGTGAGGATAGAGAAGAGGCCTATTGAAGACCCTAGTGGAGTATAGGGTAAAGAGCAAGGTTTGTGTCACATTAAGAATACTCTTAATTCCATCCTGATATGACCAATAACTTAATTTTGAATCATTTACCTGTGAATTAGCATAGTCATCTGCATTATGATCTTCATCTTTTAGATGCACATCACACTTTTCTTTTTTATAATTTTAACACTTTCATCTATTCATAGTCAGGTACAAGCACGTTATACACGTTTTTAACCAAGGAACAACAATTTTTGTTTCAAATGCAACATTGATTTCACCAACTTTTGCAAGTAAATTCAGATCCCAAAGTTGAAAATGTGGCAACATCAAACATTTGTGAAAATAGTTATCTGGAAAATTTCAAATAAAAAAACTCTTTTTCTCCGACCTCTGATAGATTAATTTTTCCCTACAAAGCAATCAATTTACCCAAATATACATCAATACTTATAACATTTATCATTAATAATAATAAAATAATAACATGAAAAGCTTAACAACTTGATTCCAAATGTAGAAAAATATATCAGGAAAAATTGTTAAAGTTTTTAAGAGATAAGAAATTTGATAACACATTAATATGTAATTTGAAACTACAAGAAAATATATAAATATATAAATAAGGATGTACTTCCCTGATCTATGTATGTTTCATTCTCTTTGTAACTCTTCACCTAAATTAATGGTAGAGGCCATAAAAAAAAAATTATAATTTTCCTCTGTCATATACCTAATTTTGGTCATGTAATAGCATGCATTTTCTAAAAACATCGCATTTCTCCTTACCATTTAAACTTCTCATTACTTCCCCTTTCACTATTTCAAAATATTTCTCAGAAATGTATTCTATTAATATTACCTCACAAGTAGATCTCAATCCAAAGTGACTTTCAACAAAAATTTTAATATCACAAATATGATTCCCTCTTTCCCTGTGTAATCTATTTTTTGAATGTACAACCTTTATTAGAGGAAAAATATTTTGTAAATATTCATTATTCACTTTTAAAACATTTGTACCTTGAAACATAGTATAAAAATTTGATCCTACCAATTTCTCATACTCATAAAAATCTGAATAATTTTTAATTAACTTTTCTTCTACTTTTTGAGCGAAAATATTTGGAAATGTAGAGAAATTATGCATACGTCCTATCTGAATACTTACCTCTAGTTCCTCATTTGTTCCATCATATTTGAATTCATTTCCAAGTGTATCATAATGTGTATGGAACCAATTCTTCTGAGAATCATCATCTTTATGAATTTTATTCAGTGCAATTTCCTCCTTTTCTTTTTCACATAATGTTTTTTGACACATATCACCTTTTTGAATTTTTTTACTGTGATCCATTACATGAGATAGTATCTGAGGTATCATAATGCATATCTTTATTAAAAGGATCCTTATGAAAATCACCATCTTCTTCAAGAAGAATGTCTTCATCAATCATCTCTAATACAAATTCTTCCTTCTCATATATTGTATCCAATTCATCTAAAAAGATGTCATTTATTTCACAAAATGAATTAAAGGGTGGTTCATATCCCAAAAATAAATTTTTATGTTTTTCCAAAATACTATTATCCCAGGAATTTGAAAATTTTTCAAAACCATCCACGAACATACCTTCCTAGAATGTTTTTCCCTCCTTATCTTATATTTCATCAAACACCACTTGAACCTGTTCATTTTGATAATTAGAAAAATTAATGTAACCCCATTTTTTATTATCCTTTTGATATTCCTCATCTAATATATCTAAAATTTCTTCAATGCTGAGAGGGTTCTTCTTCATTACTGAATTCATTTACATTCATTTTTATACAAGTCTCTCCCTTGATGATTCCCTCTTCAATATCTCCAAAACTTTCTTCTTTTCTCAACTCTGAAACATCATCAGGTTCCTAATTCACCTCTATATGCTTTCCTTTTCCTTCATTATATTATTTTACTTTTTGAAAAAAGAGTTTCAAATCAGGGTCATCTAAAGAGACTCTCAAATCATAGAGTTTTCTTCAAAATTGCCTGTGTGAAGGTAGGATATCTGATGGTATCTCCCAATAGAAACATATCATCCTTATGAATAATTTGGATGAACAATCACCCTCTTGTCTTTCTATATTCAAAAATTCATCCAAGGGACATGTAAGATTCTATTTCCATAGTGTCATCTTCATAATCATCAAGGAATTCATGAAAAGTATCTAAATGAAAAAGAGATGATTCATCTCCATAAAACTTAGGCACCCTCTATGAAATATTTGAAAATATTTCATTAGTACTATAATGAAGTTTTCAAAGATCCAAAGGCTCATTGGGAATCAAAAATTTTCTGAACAAATTTTTAAACATTATATAATAGATCTTCTATTACTAACTGAAGGCCAAATATTCATTCCTTCCAGGTACTCTCCCTCAATAGAGAAATTGAAAACTTCTGACACATGGAGTCACCACCTTCTTATCAGAAGGAGAATATAAACTACCCCTGGGTTCTTAATTCCCAGTGGAATCACTTTCTAAAAATCTTTGTACGAAGTCGCTACCTCAAGTGTCTTGAGGAAAATATTTTTTCTTGCTTTTCCTAAGCAAAAATTTGAATTTTTTTTATATAGAGTCACCGCCTTCTTCATAAGAAGGATAAAATCATACAATTGATTCTAAGTTTTGTCTCTAGTAGAGTCTAACTCTCTGATCACCATAAATTTTGAATAATATTCTCACAAGAACTCCATAGAAGAGTCGCCAATTTGTTGGGGCTAAAAAATGATGGATCAGATTTCCTATAGATTTGTCAAACCCAATGCTGGGAAATACAATTGTTTTTTCCAACTAAAAAATTCAACCTCAATGACGGTTTGAATTCCTACAATTCTGGTTCTACAAAACCAGGGTTGGTAGGCCTATAGTATCTCAAACTTATCACAAGTATGGCTAGGAGAACATTTAAGAGATCAAACTACAACTTAATGCAAAACTTGAGAAAATTGTTAATAACAAATTTTTTTTTGAAATAAATATATAATAAAAAGGTGAATCTAATGTCAACAACTATAATACATAACTCAGATGACAATTTCCAATAAATTATAAGATCAGTGCCTTCCGAATACTTGGGCTATGGATTCAAAATACTATCAATCCTATGTATAATCAGAGATAGTTTTATATGACTTGCTTAATAAAAATACAAGACCATCATTTCATAGGCTTCCACATGAAATATAATTCAAATCAAAATATACAATCAATTTTATTGAATTTAACTCTATTGTAAGAGACCAACAAAATACAAGAAAGTTTGGTAATCACACCTCTCAACTAATAATCAGAATGTTTATAGATTTTGAATTATAATGTCAAGAGAATATAACAAAATGAAATAATCTATTTTAGTAGATAAATCTAAAAGACTAAGTGAAAGCATGTATATTACTTGTAGGCACAAATAATGAGAAAAAGCACTTATCTTTATTGATGTTGAAAAACTGGTACACAAGAGTTCATAGTTGCAGTTGTGAAACAAATTCCTACCAAGAGTTCCCAAATAAAAAAATCCAATCCCCCTCTATCTTGGTATCCATATAAATATAAATTTGAATGGATGCAATACAAGCTACATACCGAGATGTCGTTTCATGAAAAAAAAAACCTAATCACTAACTGCAACCATAAAATATATAATTACAATACAAAGTATTAACCGTCCAAAAGGTTAATATTTTTGAATAATCAAATTATTCATAAATGTATGTGATTTTGAAATACTTCTCGTTATTTCATCTGACATAGTGTTATGCTATTGGATATTTAATAAATAATCCTCCTTTGAAATAATACCCTTTGAATAAAAAACTCTCTTATCCAATGGCATTTTGACTGATTTTGGATTCCCATGTGTAATCTCCTCCATACAAAGTGATATAAATAAAGTATCTTGATAAATTAAATACTCTCTTATGTTAGGGTTGTCTAATCAATGTCATTGATAAAATATACCCTATAAATATTCTATCAAAACTTGATTTTGATAAAAACATTTAACCCTTAGGAAAACTTAGTTTAAATTCCTCATTCCTAGGGATTAATATAATGTAACTTCAAAGAAAGGAATCTTTATAATGTAAAACCATAATTAAAAGGTATATGTCCTTTCAAAAGTAACCCTAAGAATATATAATTCACCCCAATAAATATTTCCAAAAATAATCATAAGGTGAAAAGAATATATTTTAAAATATCCCTTTAGAATTTCATTCTAGGAGAAACATAAAATATATTTCACTTTTTGAGGATAAATCAAATCCCGTGGAAAAATTACATTAAGTGAAAACCATCACCCTTTTTATAAATATTACCCTAAAGATCAACAAATATTTACATAAGATAAAAAAGAAAATATTTCAATATCTCAAAACATTCAATGTGAAAGATCTATCACAATATTATCTTTTTCAATTATATCTTTTCACCCTAACAATTATTTTCAAGGAATATAATAGATCAATTGGTTAAGGGGGGATGGGTATTTAGGGTAGTTAAGGAGGTGGCTTAAGAGGCTGAGTTTTCAACTCCCTTTCGCCACCCTTTTACACAATTATATTTTTTCCTTTAATTCACTTTGCAAATATTTTATAGGAAATCGCCCAAACTATTTAAATGAAAATATTACTACAACCCTATTGAATCTATTTAGGACAATTAAACAAGAACAATTATGTTACAATTTCCAATTTTCAAAATAGCATTAAAGTATAAATAAATTTTAGAACTATGGTATTTGAAAAATTCATTTATAATCATGATAATTATTCAAGTATTTTAAATATTTCTCATATAGATCTAAATGGATGATAGATAGTAGGGTTTATAATAATTCAGGATATAGGAGCATAAACTATTTGGGTATTAAGATACTTCCCTGTTGAATTTGCATCTACACTTTTGGGTGTCAACAGTTCCTCCTCATCTTGACTTATATTTCCAAATATGATGGCAAGAATTGACTCTTCACCATAGTCTTCATCCTCTCCCAATTTGAGATTTTGTTCAACCCCCTTGCTATCCTTTCATTTTGAATGTTGGTCCACCATGTAAGGGTTTTTTCCCTTCACCTTGCTTTAGCCAACTTCACCTTCTTCTCCTCTTCTATATCCTCAAGATAAAATTAACTCTCAAGTACTTCTACCCATCCAAGCACTTCTTAAATGTCCATCCTCCCTTGGTAGATTAGCAAGTAAATATTTCAATTTCCACCATTTACTTGTACTTCTCTGATTAGTCTCATGAATCTCCTCTCTTCAGGATCATTTTTTCCCTATGACCCCTATCCTCATTGAGCCTTTATTCTCCTTCATGGTTTTCTTTATGAACCTCTTCTCTCCTAGGTTATCTTCTATCTTTCTCCAGTGCTTCTATCCTCTCTAAGAACTGAATTCTTTCCATTCTCATCTGTCTCTCTTCCCTTTACCTTGTGGCTTCTAATTCCATCTTTTCTCTTTCCTTCTCTTCGAGTGCTTCCTTCAACTCCTATATTTCCCTTTCCATTTGATTCTTAGGTGGAATAGTTAAAAATTTCATTTCTCCTAGTTCAAAAAAGATCTACTTGTGAGATTTGATACCAATTCATGCAGAGGTATGGGTGAAAAGATGAAACAAAGTTGAAGGATGAATGGTTTATGCACTATCCTTATAGGTCACATAGCACACTAATGCTTCAAATGATCCAAGTAACTCCCCCAATACCCAAAGGTGATGTATTTAGTTTTTTTATACTGCATCCAAGTAGATTCAAAATCTTAGAAAAAATCCACCCACACCCAACACTCTTGACTCTCCAAACTATCCTATTAGGCCTAGGCTTTCTAGTAGCCCAACAATGACCTAATTTGATATTTTACTCCAAACTTATCCAAAATACTCTACCGATACCTTACCTTTTTAGATGCTCACTATCACATACTCTAACATTTCAAAATATTTTATGTTGTTGGTTTGACCAAACTATCCAAACTATTGACTATACTATATTAACAAGCCCTAAAAGTGATCAAATAACAAATAATGTATACTATGAACTTAACCCATAACTCCAAGACTCTCAAAAGTCTTCAAAAATGTCCCCAAATGAAGGAATATCAAGTCAATTTGACCCTATGATGTTTAGAAACTTGAAATCCCCAAATTGGCTTCAACCAACCTTTAAAACTAGCGCTTCACCAATGTGTGAAGTCCAATTACTTCCCCACTTAAAAAATAATGGATTCACCATTAAAATGAAATTCCAAATCACTTTCAACTCTTAACCATACCCCTTATTAGACCAGAATGCTTGCTGCTACACCTATCCAAGCAATTTCATCACTTTTCCACTCATTAATTCAGTGATCACCTACTTCTCTCAATTCTTCTGCATATTTTCATGTTATATTTGTAATATAAATGTTAAATCATAAAAATTACATGACAAACATATCAGAAACATTCATGGAATGATCATCCTTATTTGTGAAAACAAAAATAGTGAATTAAAGGATTGTCAACACTATATGATTAAAAACTGAAACCAATGGATTCTCAAAGCATTCAGAATTGATTTAAACAATAATTTAAATGTTCTCAATGAATTAGAAACATAATAGGGTCACTATGAATTCCAAATAATGCAATGAAATATGGAAATATGCAAAAAAAATTAGTTTTATTGAGAATCCTTATTGCAGTCTGTACACATTAACTCTTTATGTCATACAATGATGATGTTTCAAGTTGATAAACCTTCCTTAAAACTACCCCATCAGTTTCCAATCTATTTGGATTCATTACAAAGCGAAAAAATCTCCTAAACTTCCTTTCCCTCCAAAAGACATCTAACCGTTACAATTTTAATATTTAAATTTTTAGATCAGAAAAAATAACTCAATTCTTTGAAACAATTATAACTAATGTCATCCACTGGATTCGTATGATTTATTAAAAACTCCTACAACATTATAGACTCTCTAGACACCAAATTCCTATTACATCCATGTTTTATTCCTAAGGTTCTTACCATGATCTTTAGGACCAATTACAAACTTATTACATTTATTGCCCCTAAATGCCACAATGGGCTTTAATACATTGTAATTTATCACATTTTACTTCAATGAATTCATGTCATATTTATGATTCCTTGATGTATTCATGTGATCCTCTATCTTTCTTAGTTCCCCTGCACTAGTTAGAATCAATAAGGTCTTGGATAATGTGTTTCAAAGAATAACACTTTTTAGTATCATGACTGGGTTGACGATGGTATTGAAAAAATTCTTTGGGATCAAAATATCAAGTAAGAGGTTTACTTGGATCAATTAGTTTGATAGGAGGAAGATTAATAATATTAGCACTTAGTAACTTTGTCATCACATTATGAAAAGATTCATATAAAGGAGTAAAATTGTGAGAAGATCTAAAAACAAAGGAAAGAGGAGACACACCTTTGGATACTATTGTCACTTGATCATCTACTATGATGGATGATTTTTTGGCCTTGATGTAGTTTTTAGTCTTATGAAACTTGTTAGGATGATATGCGACATCAATCTTATCAATAGTAATAGGAGCCATTGGAGTGTTTCTCTCAAACTGACTTACTTGTAGTTGATAATGATGAAGCACTATACATAATTGTGAAAAAGAAGACAATTTAGTAAGGAGAATCTTATCTCTAATGTATTTTTGCAAATTAGAAATGAATATGCATTGAATATCAACATCAGGAACAAGATAAGATATCTAAGCATACAAATGCTTAAATCTACCAATAAAGTCTCCAACTTTTTATTTAACACCTTGTTTACAATGCATTAAATCAGTCAAAGATATTTCAGGACCAATATTGTTTTTAAATTTTTGAATAAAAGCATTATCAATTTTTTCAAAGGAATCAATGGAATAAGGAGGAAAAAACAAAACAATACCATTGCAAGGCTTTATCTCAAAATTTCCTAGTGAAAAAATTAGTCATGATCCTATAGTCATGAGCAAAATCACTACAGAAGGTTTGAAAAGTTTTAACACAAGTCATAGGAGCACCCTTACCATTATAAGTTTCAAGACAAGGAATCTCAACATCTGGAGGAATAACATCTCGGATAATGTTTAAGGATAAATGGTTAGCAATGTAATATGTGGGGATATTGAAATTGGATTGTTTCAAGGAAGAAATTTTTTTCTAAAAGGAAGAGATGGTTTGAGCTAGGCTATTAATAGTGGAATCGGTAGAAGAGATGATAAGAGGAGAAATATTGGAAATTTTTAGAATATTATTATTGGAAGTAGAAGGAATGTTTGAAGAGGCATGAATCACATTAGGAGAAATGGTAGAATGAATATTTGAATATGAAAAGGGAACATTATGATATTAAATTGTAGATGTAGGCAATGAAACCCATAGGACACTTATGGGAAGTGATGCAAAAATGGTATTAGCAAGTGTTAGAAATTAATCTTTCCTTGGTATTTTATATTAAAGGATAAACCAAGGACATGTCAAATATTTATATTTCCTTTAATAATGAAATTAGATATTCCTCCTTAAGAGGAATCCTACACATGGAAAACACCTAATGTGAATGTGGCACTCATAAAGTATGGGAGCTACATGAAAAATCCTTCACTCATCTCTACTTAAGAGATGTTATTCATACACTTCTAAGAAGGGTTCTAGGTTGGTTCTCACAAGTTGGATTTCTTCTCTCTTCTCTCATTCTCATTCTCACAATGTTGTAATGAGCTTCTTGCTCAAGCTCTCTCTCTCTCTCCTTCTTGGCTTCTTTCCTCATTCATATTATAAGGACAAGGGGTTTTTCATAGTTTTCCCCTTTCAAAAATATTGTCTTTGTGTTGATCTTGAGTTCGTTGATATTTTTGGTGAAAGATATTGAATCGTCCTTGATTCATTGGGTTATGGTAAAATTCTTACTTCTTGCAAACTCTCTCTTGGATTCTTTCCTTCCTAATCTCTATTTGTTTTCTTAATATTTCTAACATGGTATAAAAGCCACTAACAATCCTTGTTTGAGTGTTTGCAGGTTTTCATAATCTAACTTTTGTTGTAGGTCATCATATTATTACAGATAATTATATCAATTTGTAATATAGTTGCAATTTTTATTCCATCTTATCATTATATCGTTATGGGCATTTTCCATTTTCATTAAATTTGTAGCTCATTTTTATAACATATTGCAGGTTCTTTACAACTATTCTTTTATCATTACATTCCATCTGGGAGTTTTTCATCATTAGATTATGTAATACCTACCCCTTTGTCTGTCTGCCTGTGTTAGTTTCTGATCTCTTTTAGACCATAGTATGTATGTGTTAACTCTTTCAGGTGATTTTAAGGATATTCATGCGTTGCTTTTCAGTATGTTATTGATCCATTATTATCATGTTGTGTCTTTTGTGTATATGTGATTTAGGGTTATCTAATGATCCTTATGTATATGTTAGGATTTTATTTCGGTTATGGTTTCTGACAATACTGACTGTAGATTTATATGCACATGGATCATTGTATGTTTTGTGTTACTATTTGATGTGCTTGGTATGGTATGGGACAGAGTCGTAGTTACTTGCTTCAGCGAGATCCACACGATAACCTAGTCTCAACCATTGCTTTCCATATGATATATACATGTATGTTTCATCTTTGTGATGATAGGATTGTAGGTACCAGGCTACGTCTTCCCTAAATTGACAGGAGTGAGCGTGCCCTATCACATTAATCTCAATGGTAAGAGAGGGGAGATAGTTTTCAAGTCCAAATCCTATCCTAAACCAAATTGTCCTAGTTAGTGGACAAGTATCTATTTTGACTACCCTGACCAGATTCGTATAGTTGATAGGAATTCGTGTATCCCTTTCATTGATCATGTTTGATTTTACATGTTTTTGGTTCCAGGTGCTTGATGTGATTATGTGGGTGTTATATCATGTGATTTATTTAATTGAATATTATTGCAATTAATTATTAAATATATGGTATTTAATTAATTGAAAATTAAATTAAAT
>MU226395.1:575100-600602 GCA_018584345.1 Thuja plicata | reverse complement strand
ATCCTCATTAGGGGGATTCTTCTCTCATTCTCTCATAACAGGTTTTTGGGAAGCATTTTTGGAAGCTTTGGTGTGTGCTTGGTTTTGGAGCATAATTTGGGAATTCTCCTTGCTTGGATTTTGCATTATGTGTTCTTCAGCAGATATTGAGGTAGGGTCTTGTTCATGGCAATTCTAGTTTTTTCGGATCCCTGTCTTCTATGCATCCGGAGAACTAAGAATCCTTTGTTTGAGCATTCCTTGCTTGTTTATTTTGTGTTTGAGGGTTTCAATTGGTAAAATATGTTTTTAGATCAATTTCGTGTTTTAATTCAGGATTGCATGTCAGATCTATGTTTGTGGGCACAAAGGGTTTCATTTCATAGTATTAAATGCAAATGGGTATTAGGGTTTCTAGATTGAATTTAATGTTGAAATGGGTGTTTCTAGAAACCTAGATCCTTAATGTTTGTAGGAAATTATATATCAACCTGGTATGGAAGTGCTGTCAAAATTTCATTGGAAGATTCCTCCTACATCTCCTAGAAATCAAAAAATTAAACCTTGCATATAGTCCTAACTATAGAAAAATAAAAAATAAATAATCTCCATATATTTCCATTGGGAAAAATTAAATCAAATGGAAAAATACATCTCTCTATTTTTTTTACACAGACTGTGAAAAGATCACAAAAAAATTACACAGGAAAAATAAAATGTCTTGCCTTATGTGATTTTCATTTTCAGATTTTAAGGAAAAAGAAAATATAAAAAAATAATATAAAAAAATACAAATCGATTTTGTTTATTTACAAAAAAAAATGCGGTTGAAAAGAAATCTTTTAAAAAAAAAAAATTAAGTTTGAGGGGGGTGGGACCCCATCCCCACACCCCCCGTGCCATGGCCAGCGCGCAGCATTAAAGTTGCAGGGCCGACCGGTCGCCATCAGCGCCGGCGGCCAAGGGGAAAAGGTGGGTGGGTGGGTGGGTGGGGGGGGGGGGGGGGGGGGGGGGGNGGGTGTGGGTCCCCCCACATGAAATCATTTTAAAAATTTTGTTTATTAAAAAACAAATAAAGAATTTATGTTAAATGCATTTCGATATTTAAAAATGCAATTCGGTTTTTTTTTATATATAGGTTCTTTGCTATTAATGTTAATTTTTACTTTTAATTAGTTAGATTTTATTTTATTACTTTATATTAATATGTAATTAATTTATATTAATATATAAACTAGTGTATATTAATATTAGTTTGTATTAATATTAAATAAATTTATATGAATACTAAATGAGTTTATTATTATTAATTTTTTTTAATTAGTATTTTAAATTAGTTAACTGAGGGATAGGAACAAAAAAATGGAATTTGTGTTCCTTTATAGGGAAATTTGATACTATTGCTAATCTAGGACCTAGGGGAGAAATCTATTTGGTCATGGTTAGAAATGGACTAGTGTTAATCTTTTAAACCTATGGTACTAATTAATTCGAATAGAGATGCTATTGGATGGTTAATTTTTAATGCTTAATGATGTACCTAAGTATTTTATAATTCTTTAATTATAACTGAAAAATTGGTAATTATTCTTAGATGTATTTATAAATTGTTGTTATAAATAGATCTATGGGAGATGTTAATGTTTTATCAATACGAAATATTTAATTATTTCTAGATAGTAATTTTAGTGAGTAAATGAATTTGCATGATTAGGAATCATAAATTTGTTTATTCCTACGTTAACATTATATTTGATTTTATGCATTCTGAATAGAATTGATTACACCATGATGTACTTTGGGTGCGTGATTAAATGAAATGTGTATTATTTTGTGTTTCATGTTTTCGGGTACCTGTTGGGCTAGATGACCCTAGGACTTAAGTCCAGAGGTTTTGGGAATGTACTTTCTGCATGGTGTTTTATGCAATGTCATTTGTGTTTATATGATGATGTCATAGTCCTGATTTCCTCTACCCAACCTAAATTATGTTATGATGTGCTTTATGGACTTATGAGGATACTGTGGATGTGTTTGTGGTTATCAAGAACCTATGTGCTCCTGAATGGGCAGGATGCGATTTGTGGTTATGTATATCTTCATATCTTGATCTTGAACCTAGGTAGGTTAACTAAGTGTATAGAGGGGAAGTGGCTTGCAATCGGGGTTCAGGATCCTAAGCGGTTACTAGGTAAACCCATTGGCAAGTTACTTAATAAGTGGAAATATAATACATTAAAGGGGTTTAAAATGAATTAATAAGATGTTTGAGTCTCTACCCATGCCTTGGATGCTGTCGCATGATAGGATGGGATCTGGGATCCTTGTCTTCATGAAAGGATCACCGAGCCACATAGTGTCACCTGGAGGCCAGGGTCAAGAGGTACTACTAGGGTTACCTTCAAGATTGGACTTATGTGATGACACTTCCCTATATACAGCTTAGGTTATCCTATGTGTCTCGGTTGTTTTTGGTCTTGTTAGTATTCTTTGTTGTGGTTTAGATTGCTTCTAGGATCTTCCTTTGCATTGAAGTATGAGGTCATGTGTACCTTATTTTGTGTTCTTGTTGTATAACCCGTGTGATGGGCCTTTTACTATCTCCTCAGCATGGTGGGAGTGGACCTTTGGTTCCACATGGTCAGGTGGTAGTGATTCTTATTACCATTGAGATTCTAACGGATTCTTCTTCATGCTTGGATGTTCTTGATGTAGTTCTATCTTCTGATTCTTTTGGAGACTGGTTAAGTTTCATGAGTTGTGTATTTGTACCATATGTTTATATTGGTTATCATCCTTGGAGGATGAATTGTATTGATTATTATGTATTACTACATACCCTCTAATTTGTGCAGTGGATGTTGATTAGGGAGTATACCTTATGGTATCAGTTATATATGTAATCTTTATTATGAGATGTATGTTATTGGTTTCAGATTATGTAACCTTTATGTCAGTTCTTTATACTTGTTAATCGTAGGTTAGTTTGTTTAAGTAATTCTATGTTAAGGAACCCTCGGGAAATGTTAATCATGTATGAGTTGTATTTCATGTATGTCATGTACTTCATTGTGTTGCTTCCGCATTGCTATTAATATTGTTTGTAAACATTAAAAAAAATATATATATTCTGTGAACTTAGTGTCGTGTTTAGGTTAAGTTCTCTTGGGTTCCCTGGCGGGGCATTACAGATTATGTTGGTATTAATTTATTCAATCTTGTTTATCTTATTTTAAAAAATTTAAACTTTATATTAAAATTTCTTTAACAAAAAACTTAAATGTTTATATATTTCATTTTATTTATATTTTCTAAAATCATTTTAAATCCATTTACATTTTATCATTATAATCATTATTCAATAGCTAATTCATCATTTAACTACAATTAAAATTTGTTCAATCAATTTAACAATTAAATTAATTTTTTATTATTATTAAAAATTATTGCAATTGTTTGTTTACAATTAACGTTAAATTTTTTGTTTCATGCTCCTTAGGACAATATCTTAATTATAATTCACTCTGTTTGGATTAATCTTATTATTATAATTATGTCTAATCCTCACTATGAATATTCCTCTTTTGCTAATATTTTAGATCAAGACAAGGATATTATCTCTAACTTTCTTAATGTCACTTTACCTTCCTCTGAAACACTTGGTAGAGATGTCTGTATTAATCAAGATGAACTTCATGAGTTCTTTGATTTGAGTACTAATCCTCTAATTTTTGTGGAGGTCCATGATACTACCCATAATATTGTTGACTATGATAATGACATTACTGGTGATAATGATGATATAATAGCTCCGCTCTTGATTTTTCATATAATGATGGTTATGTTACAAATTTGTTTTTTGAAAGTGATGATTGTGTTCCGGATTACATACCTGATTTATTTTATGATTCACACTATGATTGTGTTTTACAAATTTTTCCTGATTCAGCTCTAGAAGACTCCAATGATGGGAGATCTACTAGTGGTTGTTGTCTTATTGCAAGCTTAGGTGTTGATCAAGCTCTACCTCTATTTTCTACTGGGAAAGAAGATATAGAATGTATAAATGAATTTAAATAATCTCAATGGTCACATGAATATTTGGGCCCCCCTCAACAAGCATCTACACCTTTATATTGTAATAGGCAAAGTGTTATTTCCTTAGCAACACATCCTGTGTACAATTCAAGCTCCAAGCACATATCACTCAAGAATCACTTCAGAAAAGAACATGTTGCAGTGACACATGAGTCCATCCTTTATTGCAAGTGACATGATCCAGTTGTCAATACCTTAACAAAGACTCTTTCGAAAGGGAGATCTCAAAATCATTGTAAACATTTGGGTTTGATACGTATTGATCTCATCTCCCCTAGTAAAGATTAAAGGGGGGTGTTATAAATTAATATTTCCTTGGTATTTTATATTAAAGGATAAACCAAGGACATGTCACATATTTGTATTTCATTTAATACGGAAACTATATATTCTTCCTTAAGAGGATTCCTACACATGGTAGACACCTAATGTGAATGTGGCACTCATAGAGTATGGTAGTTACATGAAAACTCCTTCACTCATCTCTACTTAACAGATGCTATTCACACACTTCTAAGAAGGGTTCTCACAGGGTTCTAATTTGGTTCTCACAAGTTGGATTTCTTCTCTCTTCTCTCATTCTCATTTTCACAATGTTGTAATGATCTTCTTGCTCAAGTTCTCTCTTCTTATTGGCTTCTTGCCTCATTCATATTATAAGCACAAGGGGTTTTTATTAGTTTTCCCATTTCAAAAACATTGTCTTTGTGTTGATCTTGAGCTCATTGATGTTTCTGGTGAAAGCTATTGAACCGTCCTTGATTCATTGGGTTATGGTAAAATTATTACTTCTTGCAAATTCTCTCTTAGATTCTTTCCTTCCTAATCTCTGTTTGTTTTCTTAATATTTATAACAGGAAGACTTACATGTATGGGATTAGAAGGTTGAATGGAATTTGTGATAAGCAGTGGTCATAAGTGGAAATGCTAGGAAGGGAAGTAGAGAGAGGAAAAGAGGTTTCCCCATGAGTGGTAGAAGGAACATACCCTAATTATTGAGCACATTCAAACATGGATATGACATTGGAACTAATGAGATGTTAAATTCCATGCAATAGGTTAAGACCATGTTCATCATTACAAGAAAGATTCCTTAAGGATTCTACAATAGAAATAGTCTCGGCACTATGATTCTCTTGAGATAACCAATGTTCCATTTTTTCAAATTCTTGGGTAATTTTATCAATTTGAGTGGGAGGAACTCTTAAGGCTTCATCTTCATCATGGAAAGAATGAGAATATTTTTTCTTTGTGAGAGGATTAGGGTCATGAGGGATCATGTTGGACTCATAAAGATTCCTAGGAAAGGAGGATTTGGGATTAAAAGAACCCATGAGCCTATGACTTATTCTAACCGGGATACTATAATTTTGACTCAAGGTGATAAAGATGATGGACAAAGGTGTGGAAAGAAAGAAAAATGTAATGAATAGGAAATGAACTATTAATGTAACAAAGATGCAATGTCTAAGAACTACAAGGCACTTAAAGAAGATCTAAGTAAAAGGGAATTTAATGAATATATAAATACCACATCAAAAGATATGAATCTATACTATAATGCAAATGTAATCTAACTATCCAATAAAAATGATGAAGCAAAATGTAACAAGTCGGGTTCACCAAAATGTAGCATAAGAAAAAGGAAACTAGGGGAGGAAGGAAGAAGGTGAATGTCTAAAACCTTTTAGTCCTTTTTCATTATGCACATTAGAGAAAGAGAAAGAGGGATCTCCAAATATAACCTTCAAGAGAACCCAAATTAGGTTAGCACAGCCCAAATTGATATAGTGGTACTAATGTACAATTCAAGTTCTTTCAAGGGTGAATATCTAAAAGATCCATTTTTATTTTGATGGAACTTTCCTTTTTTTTTTTTAAAGGTGATATGGATGCTTAATATGTTAAATTATATTTTAAATTGGTTCAAAGGGCTCTCAGAGAAAAGAACCAGAAAACTTTCCCTTTATTTATTATTTGTTGATTGAGATTATGTGGGTTTAATTAATGACCTAAGGATAGTTTATTGATTAAATGCAATGCAAGTAAAATAGAAGAACATGTAATAGTTAAGCATATAAAATACCTAATTAGATATCTTAAAGTAAGTAATATGAAATTAAAAAGAGTAAATTGAATTCACCTTGATGGCTAGTTGAGGTCAAAAGATCAAACCTAGAAACAGAGTGCAAATTGTATCTAAAATTGGAACAGAGCTAGATCTGGAATTAGGAAGTTGTAAGTTGTCGACTGTGAATATCTAAAGGTCCCAAAAATAGGTCAATTTGGAGGTATAGGCTCAACTTGGATACATTTTGATGTTGACCTATACCTGCACTAACCAAAAATCTAAACTCTGGGTGTCCGATGGAGACTATAACCCTAAATTAGCCGAATTTGATCTTGGAAACTCAAAAACCTACAAATAATCTCCTACAAACAAGAAAAATGGAATTTTTTGGATGGAAGGTGATTTCCTTGGCCAAGGCCCATTTAGGAATTAACCTTGAATTGAAATAAAAGCATTTAAAAGAAAGATAAATGTAAATATTCACCTCTCTTTTCAAACCTTTATGGATGGATTTGAATCTGCTTCCAAAAAAGATGAATGTTTGTATATATAATGTAGGATGTTAGATGTCTTCACAAATTAAATTTATCTAAAATTTCCAAATCATCGATCATGGGTGAAAGTATGCTTGAATTATTGAATGTTTGAATGCTTGTGCAATGTTGATGAATGTAGATCTCCTCCCTTCATGGCCAACTCCACTATCTTCAATGAAGAAAAAAGGTAGATATATGGAAGGAAATGCATGTTTGATTGAATGGAATGAATGCCTTCAATGAATCCTTTCTTTTCTTGAAATTCATGAATGCACCTTGAACTTGATACTTGCAATTGATGCTTGAAAATGTAATGGATATTTTTAAAACTTGGATTGCTTATTGAAATCTTGGATCCCAAGTGAAGTGATCAGGCCTCCTTTTATACCAATTTTGTGCTTCAAATAAAAAAGGGTTGACAACACTGGGCGGGAAAAAGTGAAAAACCCTGAAATGGGCCTGATTTCTAATGAAATAAATACCTATGGTAAAATTCAACCTCAACCTATACCCCCAGGTATAGGTCAACTTGAACCTATACCCTAGGTATAGGTTGACTTTGACCTATACCCTAGGAGGCACAATCTCCAAAAAAGGTCTCAGGATCTTGGAGGTACAAAAGAAATAGTAAAACATGGACAACAAATGATTACTGATTAGAAAATCAAGCATGAATGCATCCACATTCAAGGAGATCACTAAAATGGAGCCTATAAAGGTCTTTGAGCTTCCAAATTAATGGGTGCTAACTTTTAAGATGGTACTTAAGGTATATCAAATGGATGTTAATTCTATATTTTTGAATGGAGAGTTGGAAGATGAAGTCTACATTGAGCATCTTGATGGTTTTCCCATGACTGATGAAGATGGCATTGTTTGTCAATTGAATAAATTATTATATGGATTGAAACAAGCACCTAGAGCCTAGTATGCAAGGTTAGATAAATATTTATTGACACTTGGTTTTAGTAAAGGTACTACTAATATTAATTTGTACTTGAAATTTGATTATGATAACATTTTGATTGTTGAAGTCTTTGTGGATGATATTATTTTTGTTGGAAATGACAAGTTGAGTAAGGAATTTGTTGACGAGATGCAAAAATAGTTTGATATGTCCATGATAGGTGAGATGAAATTTTTCTTGGTCAAAAAATTACACAAACTGAAAAAGGTATTTTTATATCTCAATCCAATTATGTGAAATAATTATTGAAGAAATTTGGTATGGATAATTCAAAACCTATTGTTAATCTTATGATTACTAGTTACAAATTGACAAAAGATGATGATTCACCTAGAGAAAATCAAACAAGATAAAGATCAATGATGATTGGGTTATTATACTTGACATAAACTAGACCAGATATTATGAATGTTGTTTGCATTTTTGCTAGATTTCAAGGAAAACCAAAGGAATCACATGTTTTTTTTGTTAAGAGGATATTCATATACTTGAAAGGGAGAGTTGATTATGGATTATGGTATGGTAAGGATGATCATTTTATATTGTGTACATTTATTGATGTTTATTAGATAGGTAATGTGGATGAAAGAAAGAGCGCAATTGGTGGAGTGTTATCTTGGGTGAGAGATTAGTTTCATGGGAAAGTAAGAAACAAAATTGTATATCACAATCTAACGTTGAATCTAAATATGTTGCTGCAAATATTAATTGTACACAAGTGATATGGATGAAGAAAATGTTGAAACATATCAAAGTGATTATTGATGAGCCTATTGATATCTATTGTGACAATTCAAGTGTTATCAATATTTAAAAGAACCATGTGTCTTATTTTAAGACAAAATATTTCTATCAAATATCATTTCTTGAGAGACAAAGTCATTGAGAAAGAAGTCAGATTGGATTATGTGTCTACAAAAGAGAATATTGTGAATGTTTTCACCAAGCCCTTTCCAAAGGATACTTTTGAGTATCTCCAAGGTAAGCTTGGGTTATTGTCCCTCTTGATCAGAGATAGAGATGCATTGACTTGCATCAGTCCAATGTACTTAAAGAGATCATCGCTATTCTAGATTGATTTTTTTATGGCTACTCCTTAGGGGGACTAGTGGTTAGTTTTATAAGGTATGTTGAGAAATGTGTTTGTTCATATTTTTGGCTTCTATGACTTAATGCATACATGTGCCTTTATCATTGATGTCAAGGGGGAGAGATAATCATGTGAAAAAAAGTATACTATGGAGAGATATTCATATGAGACTTTGTTTTCTGATTGAGAAGCTTTGTTAAAGAGACTTTGAAATATATTATGGATATTCTTGGTAGTACTGTTGATATATTTTAGTTGTACGTTGATTATATTTTTCACATCATATATTGTCAACAATGCCAAAGGGGATATTGTTGAGAGATTGTTGAGATATTTTTTGTATTGTGCAAATATGTGTTGGCATTAATGTCAACATATTCCTACTATTGATAATAGTATTTGTGTGTTTTCTTGAGATGTTTAGTGAGAATATTACTTTGGTACGGCTACTATATTGAATATAAAATGTTTCAAAGGTATAGATAGTTTCATTGATGTATGTACCTAATCTATGTCAAATTACAAATGTTTGCATAATTATTTGAGTGAGATATGAAGAATTTATCAGAGTTTGGTATTTTGATTGTTAAGGAAGAAACAATGTTTCAGTTATTAGATCAGTGTGGATCAGTTATGTAATATTCTTGGTTGCTAACATGGTGGTGAATTAAAGACATGGACGTGTGTCCTCAACTCGATTAATTTGTGATTTGGATGCTAGAAATCTTTTTTTCTTTTATGAAAGTGGTTGTTGATTAAGTGTTCTTGGTGAATAGTGCAGAGATGAGTATGAATTATGGGATAGAGTTGTTCTTATTGATGGCATGGTATTTCATGTTGCTTCTTGATGTTTCTAGATTGTTTCCTATTCATCTTGCTATATCGCGTTGAGTGTTTTTATCAGAATTGAATATTTTTATGTGGTGTGCTGATGTTCTTAATTGTTCTTGGTTGACATGGTGGCATAGCATGTTATGAAGAATTGTGGCATGATTTATGGATCTCGAGAATGTTGGAGGATATTTTATGGATCATTTATACTCCATATCAAAAATTAAATGGATCACATTATGTACTAAGCTCTAATGAATTAATATTTTGTAATTAGTTCCCTGGCCGACCTAGTTGAGATAAATTGATGTAATGTATATAAAGATGTAATAATTTGTGATTGTGAATGTGTGTGTGTGTGTGTGTGAGAGAGAGAGAGAGAGAGAGAGAGAGAGAGGAATGTACTATTGAGGAAAATATTTGATGTACTTCATTAGAATTATTTTGGAATATCAAAGATGTTTATTTTCATTTCATGAGTTATGGACTCTTGTCCACTATGAATTTTAATCAGAGAATGTTGTAAGGTAGTGCATCTTCCTTTGGGTTGAATCTCTTTTTGTATTTGAGAAGTGAGCTATCGGTAGTATTCTTGAATGCATGTGCATTCCCATTTTTAATACTCCTAACAAAGTATAGTTATTTTGATAGAGTACATTCATCTTGTGGGTTTGATCCCCATTGTGGGTTTTCCCTTAACTAGGTTTCCATATAAAAAATATTGGTGTTATGTGTTGATTACTATGTTATGTTCTTTCATTTATCTTTATCATTTATATCTGAGATTAATTTTATAATTTGGTTAAAGGATTATAGTTTTGTGTCATAACTGGCTCACCCCCCCTCTAATTTATGTGTGATACCTTAATTCTAGCAAATCTTATCTTATTTGAATTTCATCTTTTTACTTACTTCTTCTTCACGAATGGTTTATCCTTAGAAAAATTTGAGGTCTGGGTGCCTTGTGCCTTTTTATCCTTCACTTCTTCATAAAAATTTATCTCTTCATCATCTTTAGCAATATACATGTTTATCTCTTTGGTTTTCTTCCTCTTTCAAGATGATTCTCCTTGTTTTTTCTACTTGGTGCTAATTAAATCAGAAGGACTTGTGGACAGTGTAGAGCTTCTAGTCTGTCTAGGTCTAGATGAAGAAAAATGTGGATGTGTTTCCTAAGACTTGAATGGATTCCATTATTCCTCCATATACCTCTTCCTAGCTTCCCATACAGCTTGTACTAGGGTTCTCATGCTCTCTTCTAGGTTCTCAATCTCTTTCCAGATCTTTCTTTCTCAGTCAGGCCTATTCAATTGAACATGTAATTTCAAGCATTTTTATTTATAAGTTCCAAATATTTCCTTTGATGGATCAACAGATTTACCTGGTGCAGGAGAACCTAAAGAAATAGGGTAAGATACCCTTAAGAACTCTTAGATTAGTTTTTTTTGGTTTGTAAAGTGTTTTGTTCATTCACTTTTGTAATGACCGGGTGGAAAAATGGGTCAAGCTAATGAACAAAAACTCTAGTTTCTTAGTTGGTTTCTTTCAGTTGTGTGTGTGTGTGTTAGGTAGTTTGTAAGCCTTTGGAAATCCAACCAAGGTATCAAGAACCTTTCATAAATCTTCTCGATTAACACTGATGTTTGGTTAAGACTGATGCTCAGTTAACACTGATACTTGATTAACACTGATGCTCTGTTAACACTGAAACTCAGTTAACACTGGCACTTGGTTAACACTAAAGCTCCATTAAAACTGATGCTCGGTTACACTAGAGCTTAGTTAACACTGGATTTTGATTAACACTAGAGTGCGGTTAACACTGGCGCTCAATTATGCATTACTATTTCTCGCTAAATTCCATCATAACGGCCCAAGAAAAGTGGATCTTATAGTGACTTACCTCAGTTTAGGGTTGTGAATACCCTAAGAGATCTAGGAGAAAGATCTCAGATAAAAGCCAAGCTAACTCTACAGTAGCAATGAGACTCTAGTCCCAAATCAGATTGGTATAAGAGCCCTAAAATATTTGGGCATGTGTTGTTTGGATGTTATCTATAGGAATGTTTGTCAACTCATCCAAGATGGTGACCAATGCAGAACTTGCGAAAGACGTGGAAGAGAAAAAGGAGGAGAATAGACTCCTGAAGGAATAGTTGGCCAAAATGGCAACCAATTTGGAAGAAGTGTAGCTTAGGACTACAGTAGTTAGTGAAAAAATGAGAGAAGTTGATGTAAAGGGTAAAGCAGTGGCCAAGGAAGACATTATACCAGAGCCAAACCTTGTTCTTCAAGAAGATCCATTCTTGAAAGCATTGAAGGCAATGAGTGTTAAGTCTGTAGAAGGTTTGACTCTATTTTTTAGCAAGATGGAACCAGATTTAATCATGGAATGGATAGAAGGTCTTTAAAATCACTTTAACTGTGATAATGGGACCGAAGCTCAGAAAGTAAGAATAGCCAAAACAATATTGAGAGGAACTTCTCTCACTTGGTGGAAGTTTGTCAAAGATGAGAGGACTAAAGAAGGAAAGAACCCGATAACTAGTTGGAAAGGTATGGTGGCCAAGATGAAGGAAACTTACCTTCCTGATGATTATGAAGTGCAGTTGCACAAAAAGAGATAGAATCTGAGACAAAAATATTTAGAAGTCAGTTCCTACATAGAAGAGTTTCACAAGCTATGCTTAAGGTTGCATGTGATGGAAGAAGAAATCTTGAAAGTGGCTAGGTACCTGAATGGTCTCAAGTGGAGTATCCAAGAGGAAATTAGTCTCTTAAACCCCAAGACTATACACCAGTTTTACCAACTATCCCTCAAGGTGGAGAAAAAATTCAAGAAGCAAGATTCAAATAGAAAAGGAAGAGGAAGAGACAGTAGAGGTCATAGAGGACGATATGGAGGAAGAAATCAGAGTGAGTCTAAACTCACTGAGAATCAAGGAGAATCTAGTAACACAAGAGGTGGTTATAACTGAGGAAGAGGTTCAAATAGTAGTTCAAGAGGAAGAACTAATAACCAAGGAAGAGGATCTTACTTCTCTTCAATGAAGTGTTACAACTATCAGCAATTTGGACATCCTGCATATCGGTGTCCTGAGAAGAGTTCTACATCACAAGGAGGAGAAAGGAGAGTCCACTATGTGCAAGAAGAGTCTTCTAGCAACAAGACAACATAAGTTGCACTAGATTCTGAGAATGGAGAGAACCTAATGATTCACAGAGCACTCCTCAAAGAACCCAACAAAGAAGAGACAAGCCAAAGAAGATATTTATTTCCATAGTAATTTTTAGTGGCTAATATTCACCAATTGGCTAATTTTGGAAATTTGAGAATCCAAATTTGGCTAATAATTCAAGATTTAAGGCAACCTAAATCATAACATTTTTACAAAATTTTAATTTAGAAATATTTAAATTGCAAAATCATTTATTTTATAAAAAACTTGAACTCAAAAATTTACCACAATATTCGATACATGATTTGATTTGATTTGCCAGAATTTATAAGTTATTGTAGAAATTTAAATTAATTCTCCAATAATATATCATGACTATTAGTTACTGTAGGGATCTATCACCAACTTTTAGTTTCCATTACTGACTTAAAGTATAATCTAGTGACCCTCATTATATTCTATGAGGTAAAAATGTTACTATTTGGTTTGTAATGCTTATGGGAGCTTAAATTTCTTTCGGATTGTTGATCTCAATATAAATCAAGGGTCTTGAAGAAATTTTAGGGCCCATTAGTATTAAAAAATATCAATACATTTGTCTCACACAATACATTAATGAGGTTATTATATTATATTTTAAATAAATGGTAGCAAGTAATTATTATAGAGTCTATTCCTTAAACCCATCAAAGATTTCCACATTAAGTGTAATAATTTTCTATAAGAATTCTATTTTTTTAAAATAGAAGTATTCACCATGGTGATTAATTAATTTTTCTAATTGTTTGAGATTCACCAATATTTTATTCAAAAATAATCGCCAATAAGAATACTTTTGTTTTCAAAAAATTTGAGAGATTCACCATTAGAAATTATTATTTTTTCAAGAAAATGAAAGATTCGCCAAGATTTTAAATCTTTTTTAAGAGGTGGGTTTCTTAAAGATTACTCTGTTTATTTCAAATCAAATGCAAGGTACTTGGATGTAAAGTCTGTAAAGTTATCATAGATTTAGGTTCTAATGATAACGTTGTTTCTTTAGAAGCTATTGAAAAGTTAAAGTTGAAAAGAATTCCTCATATTGATCCTTATAGGGTTACTTGGCTGAATAAATATCAGCATGTATTAGTTAATGAACAATCTTGGGTTGAATTTTCCATAGGGAGATATAAGGACCAAGTGTTGTGTGATATACTGCCCATAGCTGCTTGTCATCTATTATTGGGTAGACATTAGCAGTTTGATAGAGCTGCAGTACATGATGGAGCTAAGAAATCCTATTCATTTAAGAAAGATGGAGTAATTTTCAAGATTCAAATAGTATTGGAAGAAGGTGAAGTAAAGAAAGAGGGTCCTAACATATTGTTAGTAGGTGAGAAAGAGTTCTTACAAACATTGGAGGAAGAAGATGGAGTAGGATTTTCTTTGGTTCTAAAGCCAAAGAATGATAAAGGGGATAAGAAGGAAGAGTTACCCTTAGAAGTGAAAGAGTTTTGAGTCAATACCAAGACATCATTAGTGATGGTCAACCAGCTAGTCTACCACCTGAGAGATCGATTAGTCATCAAATTGACTTCATCCCAGGAGCCTCACTTCCCAATAAAGCTTTCTATAAAATGACTGCACAATAGAATGCAATGATAGCCAACCAAATTCAAGAGTTGCTTGATCAAGGATTGATTAGAAGGAGCATAATTTGATGTGTTGTTCCTACAGTCCTAGCCCCAAAGAAGAATGGTACTTGGAGGTTATGTATAGATTCTAGGGCCATAAATAGGATCACTATTCAGTATAGATTTCCAATCCCTTGGATAGAGGATTTGATGGATTGTCTAGGAGGAGATAAGTATTACTCCAAGATAGATCTTAAGAGTGGATATCATCAGATAAGAATCAAAGGTGGAGATGAGTAGAAGACTTCTTTTAAGACTACCAAGGGAATCTATGAGTGGCTTGTTATGCCTTTTGGGTTATCAAATTCCCCGAGAACATTTATGAGATTAATGAATGAGGTGTTGAAAGACTTCATTGGAAAATGTGTTCTAGTGTACTTAGATGACATTTTAGTATTCAATAAAACCAAGGAGGATCATCTCAGACATATGAAAATGGTGGTGCAAAGATTGCATGAAGAGAAGTTGGCAATCAACTTGGAGAAGAGTGAGTTCATGAAGCAAGAACTTATATACTTAGGTTTTGTTATCTCAAAAGGTAACTTGAAGATGAATATCAGCAAGGTGGAAGAAATTTTTAATTGGCCTACACCTATGTCAGCCACAAAAGTAAGAAGCTTCCATGGGTTAGCACAATTCTACAGGAAGTTCATCAGGCAATTTAGTGAAATCAGTGTACCTGTTTTAGATACCATAAAAGGAGGTATGAAAGAAAAGTTCCAATGGAATGAGCAGGCTGATAAAGGATTTGAGGATTTGAAGAAAAGCATAGCAACTCAACCTATTCTTACACTTCCCAGCTTTGATAAGTTGCTTACTATGGAATGTGATGCAAGAAATGTTGCCATAGGTGCAGTTTTGAGTCAAGAGGGAAAACCAATAGCTTTTCATAGAGAAAAATAGAATGATGCAAAGAGGAAGTATTCCTCATATGATTTGGAGATGTACACATTAGTACAAGTACTAAGGAAATGGAGACATTATCTCCTTCCCAAATAATTTGTAGTTTTTACCGACAATCAGGCTTTAAGTTTTCTAAATTCTCAAGACAAACTGAGCCATAAGCATATGAAATGGGTAGAGTACATTCAAGCCTACACCTTCACCATCAAGCACAAGAAGGGAGTACAAAAAAAGGTAGAAGATGCATTGAGTAGAAGGTTGCTCATGGTGCAAGAAATTCAATTAAGAAGCATTGGTATAGACAAATTCAAGGATCTATATTCAACAGATGAAGATTTTTCTGCAGCATACAAGTTATGTCAAGATTTTCAGAATCACTTTCATAGTGAGTATTCTGATTTCACCATACAAGAATGTCTTCTATTTAAAGGAGGAAAACTATGTGTACCAAAAGGTTCATTAATGAGGGAGAACTTATTACAAGAGAAGCATAATGGTTCAATGAGTGGACATTTTGGGGTGCATAAAACCTTAGAATTGGTGCAGTGATACTACTATTGGCCAAGAATGAGCAGAAATGTTCAAAAGTATGTAGAGACTTCCATAGTTTGTCAAAAGGCCAAGGGTGCTTCATCAAATGTAGGATTGTGTCAACCACTTCCAATCCCAAACTGACCTTGGGAGTGTCTCAGCATGGATTTTGTGGTTGGACTTCCTAAGACCAAGCTAGGAATGGATAATATTTTTGTGATTATGGATAGATTCAGCAAGATGGCTCACTTTGTGCCATGCAAGACCACACATGATGCATGCTATATAACACATATTTTCTTTAGAGAAGCAGTGAGGATACATGGATTAATTTTGAGTATTGTATCAGACTGAGACTCTAATTTTATGAGTCATTTCTGGAAAACCATATGGCAGAAGCTCGGTACAAATCTTTCCTTTAGCTCGGCATATCACCCACAAACTGACGGTCAGACTGAAGTGGTGAGCCAAAGTTTAGGAAATAGTTTGAGATGTCTCACAATGAGTATGTACAGTAATGGGATCAATTACTTGCACAAGGAGGGTTTTCCTACAATGATATAGTCAATAGATCCACTGGAAAAATCCCTTTTGCAATAGTAGATGGGATTCATCCCAAGAGTATATGTGAACTTAGGGATCTTGGAAACAATGTAGAGAAGAGTGGATATGCTGAAGATTTTGCTCAGTCCATGAAAGAAGTCCATGATATTGTGAAGAATACATTAGTGGAGAGTACAAATCACACCAAATAGAAGGCAGATGAAATGAAAAGAGATGTTCAATTTCAAGTTGGAGATTTGGTCATGGTGCACCTGAATAAAGAACAGTTGCAAAAAGGTGTCCCAAGTAAGCTTCAGATGAGAAAGATAGGCCCTTGTGCAATTTTGGAAAAGTATGGGTCTAATTCTTACAAAGTTAACCTTCCTACTGATATAGGTTTATCTCCAATCTTTAATGTGTCAGATCTGGTGTCCAAAAAGGGACCAATCCAGAAGAAGATCATGATTTAATAGAAACAATAGAGGATCTCAAGGCACTAAAACTTCCAGTAGCCCCAAAGCCAAGAGCAGAGAAGATTCTAAATTCAACATTTTCCAAGAAGACTAGAACAAAGAAATACATGGAGCATCTAGTCAAGTGGGAAGAACAAGCTAATTCTGAAACCACATGGGTGCAGGAGACTGAGTTCAAGAAGTTGGGCATTGACCCCGACCTAATCCAATCACCTGGAAGTTGATTTCTCTCTATTGGGGGAGTATGGTGCAGGAGCACCTAAAGAAATAGGGTGAAATAACCTTAAGAACTCTTAGATTAGTTTTTTTTGGTTTGTAAAGTGTTTTTTTCATTCACTTTTGTAATGACCGAGTGGAAAATGAGTCAAGCTGATGAACAAACACTCTAGTTGCTTAGTTGGTTTCTTTCAGTTGTGTGTGTGTAAGGTAGTTTGTAAGCCTCTAGAAATCCAACCAAGGCATCAAGAGCCTTTCATAAAGTTTCTCGATTAACAGTGATGTTCGGTTAATACTGATGCTTGGTTAACACTGATTCTTAGTTAACACTGATGCTCAGTTAACACTGATGCTCAGTTAATACTGATGTTCAGTTAACACTAACACTTGGTTAATACTAATGCTTGGTTAACACTAATGATCGGTTAACACTGGAGCTCAGTTAACACTGGTGCTCGGTTAACACTGGAGCTTGGTTAACACTGGCACTCAGTTTTGCATTACTATTGCTTGGTAAATTCTATCGTAACGGCCTGAGAAAAGAAGATCTTATCTTTAATGGAAAATATGGGTAGTTGTAATAGTTCTTGAAGAGATGCTTGCGATTGACTAGGAAGTTAGGGTTTTTTCAATGATAGGATGGTTAATAATGACATCCCAAGCCTTCATTTAGAGAGTAGTAGAGGTTACAAAAGAGAAGTTACAGAGTTTCATATTATTGTATTTTTTTGTTTTGTTTCCAGAAATGAGAAGTTGTAGACTATGTGTTTAGTGAATATCAAGCTTTGTTATTTATTTTTCATGCTAGTAGATTAACTTACTTATTTCTATTTTAAAGTTGTTAGTTCTTCACCTGTTCTGGGTTGTAAATAGTAGTGGCCCCTCGAGATTCCTGAGTCCATGGTGAAAATCATGTGTGGGGATGGAACTCAAGAGGAGCCATTGTACATAGTTTCCTTTTTGTTTTTGGTAGGAGAAGAAATAGTTACGAGTCTAGATATCTTACACTAGGCAAGCTCGGTAATATTCCAGCTAGGGAAGAGAATGACATAAATGTTCTAAAAATATTGATTGATTGAGTAGAATGAATCTATTTGTATAGTTTCAGTGAGGAATATGAATAATGTATTGATGGGGACCGATTCTTGAAGGGGAGGTAAAGTTGATAGTGACTTACCTTAGTTTAGGGTTGTGCATACCCTAAGAGATCTAGGAGAAAGATCTCAGAGCATAGCCAAGCTGAATATGTAGTAGCAACGAGACTCCAGTCCCACATTATTACTCAACACAAGTTGAGCATATACATCAAGAATTTTCTCATCAACCTCATACCCCATAGGCATAATATAAGAAGCTATAGGTTATAATGATTCATCAAACATTGATCAATTTCTACCATGAAACAGATAGTATCCTCATATTTCTCCATAGTGGACTTAGGAAATCTTTCCCTTGACTGCATCTTACCTTGAAAATCTTTGAATAAAACCTAGAGATTAATCTTCATAGAATTACTATCCATCATGTAAATATAGTCTCTAATCTAAACTACAATAGGTATAGGGAATTCTATGATATCAACTATCCTTGGTGTATCCATATCAACAAATGTAACATTTCAAATTTAATAGTAAAATACCTCTTTTGATAAATAGGGTTTGCACACATAAATCAATTAATAACCTTTGATCATACTAAAATTTCCTTGTAGAGCTCTCAATTTTCTTCCCCTCAATATGCAAAGTGACAAATGAGAGGATAAAATGCCTTTTTAACCATCACACATCTAATTTTTGATTCAATAAATACTTTTTATCCTAACTCACTTGAATATCTAGTTTTATCACCATTAATGCACAAATATTTCTATGGACCTCCAAATCTACATATATTCCTTTGTAATTTATTCTAAAATATTTGCAATTTCGCATCCACGTATCAATTCACATCAGAGGTTTTTTAAGAATTTTCATGAAATCTCCCCTAGGCCAAAGGCCTTAGCATAATTTCCTGAATAAATTTGCACACCATATTCAGGCATGGACTCATGGTTTTCATTGGTTCCATGAATAACATCTAACATTTCCTCTAGTAGAAGTATTTCTTACAATAGTTCTGCACTCACTTGATTTATGACCATAGTTGTTGCATTTTAAACATTTTACTCTATTTTTGCATTGAATAGATTTATGGCCAAATTTATTGTACACAAATAATCTAACACTGAAATATTGAGCATTAGGTTACCTTATTAGAGACCTTGTAGGTTTTTCCTTCAAATTTCTTTGACTAGATCTTGATCTTTCACCTTTCTCAAATCCAAGACCTTGTGTATTGCCTTTCATCCTCTGAATTTCAAGTACTGCATCAAGCTTAGATAAGCTAATCATAAATTAATCTTTGTATTCATTTTTAGTACAAAGTTCATTCCTAAAAAAATTATTAACCCTTTCAAGTTCTTCCTCATTATGTTTGGATTCTTGCAAGTCAAGTTGTAGTTGGCCAATCTCATAATTCAGTCTATGACATTTATCATATTTTTCTTTTAGGGATTGATCAAGGTTTTCTTCATTCTACTTTCTCTCTTAAATCTCCTTGGTTATCCTCATCACAAAATATTTCATCTCATGTTTTAGGACTTCTTTATCTTGTTCATGCTTCTCGCATTCTTCTATCTTCCCCTTCAGATTTCTGTCATGCCCAGAACTTCATGCCCAAAAACGAAACAATTTTTTCTTTTTCTTTTTAAAAGAGAAATTAATAGTGATGTTAATGACAAGAGGGTGTAAGGGGAATCATGACTAAGTGTCAACTTCCCTTGACCCTAAATGACTACAAAAGGATTGACTGATCAAGGTGACATTTAATCATAAATTTGACTAGAAATTATTTTTAGAATAGTGTCTGAAGATAACTCAAGGTGAGGTTATAGGGTTACGCATGTCTTCCACTAAATTTTTTAATAGAGTTTGATGATGTGGTGAAGAGAGAGAGACTCCCTAACCTCTGTCTCTAGGATTATTAGAAAATTCAAGGTTACTAGAAAGCTTAAGGATTTCATGTTAGATTTCCCCTCCAAGGTAAGGCAGTCCCATATTATTATTTTTATAATAGTCAGTATACTAGCCACATATATTGACCACATAAAAATAACAATAAGAGTCCTTATTTTTTATTTGAAAACTTTTAATTAAGTTCACCCCCTTAATATATTGTCCAATTAAATCTTACTTAGAATATAATATTAATTTCAAACGTATTAATTAATAATAGGTCAAATAAAATATTCGAGATCTTGTCCCTCTCTAACTTAAATGTCTATTATGATTTTCTTTATAAAAGGGTCATTGTATTCGTTTGCGAATATACAATGAGTAGATAATGTTAACGTTGTAGGGAATATATTTTAATTCCTACCATTACCCCCAAATAAATAATACTCTTACTAAGTTCTACTCTTCATTTAAAAATACAATGCCTATACATAAAAAGTCTTAACTAAATACCTATTAATAATCTAAATTAGGGAATGTAATTTTCTCAAAAAAGTGAGACAAAAAAAATTATAAATTCTTAAAAGGGTGAAAAGGTTTTTCCCTCCCCTTATTTCTTTATCTCATTTTGAATTCCCTAACCCTAATTTTGAAATTAGGGTTAGGTTGGAATATGTAGTTGACTAAAAGCTTCCTTACTTTGTTTCCCTCTCTCAAACTCCTTTCTCCCCAAACCCTAGCTCTAATGCCCTTTTCTTGTTTTTGTATTTTTATTTTTTTGTGTTGCAGGTGTGGCAGCCATGGATATGAAGCTTTTGAGAAATATATGTATACATTTGAGTATATATATATATATATATTATTATAAGTTGCAGAAGAATTTTTTTGTGTGGGATGAGCAGCAGGTTTAAACCCCAACCGCACCCCTGTTATACATTAAAATGTGCGGCATGGCAATACAGGCTGGGTCGTGTGACCACTAGCCGCCCACAGACTGCGGCCTTAACGACCACGACTGTGGCGGTGGTTTTTCCGCCAAAACATCGGGGGGGGCAGGCCCCTTCCCCTCCGCCGCCTCCCTTAAGGGAGAGCGGGGAGGATGGGGGTCGAACCCCTCCCCCCTTTTTCTTATATATTTTTTTAATATTATTTTTAAAAATAAAACCGCAGTCTAGAAAAAAAATACAGCGCGCGCGAAATTTTATGACTTTTTTTTTTTTTTTAAATAAAATTTTTGGAATTGTATATATATATATATACAAACAGTTTTATTTATTATTATTATTATTCTTTTTATATAAAGGCAAATATATACACATAAAATATATATATGTATGTATGTATTTTTAAAACAGGTTTATGACAAGATTCTTTTTTTTATACCAGTAAATATATATATATATATATATATATATATATATATATATATGTTCTCTTTCCCATTATCTATAATCTTTTTTTTTTTGAAATCATATTAGCAGTAATATTATGAAATCAGATTTAACATATGTCTATCTTTTTATTGAATTGAAATCTGTATGACTACATTTGAGAAAACACAAGTATTTGATAGAAGGAACAATTTTTTTTTTTTTAACTTTTAGATTTATCAAAATATATTCTAATGGTACCCTTTTATCTCATAAGAAAAGCTCTCACACAATAGAATAAAATTTATACAAGTAAGCTATAAAAAAACAAACTTTTGATTCCTTTCATGATGCAAGTGAAAATATACTCAAAAATTAGGAATTCGAAGAAAACCATTTCTTTCTTATTGCTATCATACTCTTTAACAAAAATGATTTCTTTCTACTAACAAGTAAAAATTGTTTCTTTCTTATTGCTAACAAGATTCTATTTCAAGAAATGAATTCTTCCTATTACAAGTAAAATTAACTTTCAGCCTTAAAGGCTCTTTACATTGTACTCTTTCTTTTCTTGCCACATGGCTAACATAAGCTTAATAGAATTTACATAAGGATAACATAATGTTGAGAAGCAAACATCAAAATTTTCTTTCCTTCTAGTCTCTATCCAAAACTTTAATGTGACTTCAAACCCTTCAAATCTGCATTTCAAACAAGAACATGGAAAGAAAAAAAAAACTTGAAACCATGGGGTAGCTCTCCACCCAACCTAGGCCTCTTATGAGGCCACCCCCGAGCTTGGAGAACCAAACAAAGGTGGGTTACATACAATCACAAAAAACAATATAAGAACATGAAGATCTTTACATTAACTCCCATTTTCCAAAGGCTTACACAATGGATCTTTCAAAGATCCTACTTGGGGTGAAGTGGACCAAGTACCCAAGGGAGAAATCCATCCCAAACATGAAAATTCCAGCCTCCACATGGCTGTCCAAAATACATTCTTTCACATTTACAATCCAATAGTTATATGCTCTTATGACCCCCAATGAAGCAACAATGAGGGAGGCTTCATGGAGCCCATACTCCATGCTTTTTCCCTCTCCTCCTTGAGGAGAGACTCTACACCAAGGGCTGTCATAAACCTCCACCCCCAAGACTACTCTTCCCTCCCAAGGGTGAGTGAGTCTTGATACTCCCATTAACAAAACATGCAAATAAAGATAAAGAAAAAACTTGCAACAACATAAATCAACACATTAACAACAAGAATCCAAGCATTCAACAAGTCCATCAACACATCAATAAATATATATCAAGAAACACATAGTTTACATGATAGAAGAGAGAGTTGCATGATGTCCACCAACCTAAGATGCAAGCTTAAGGAAGAAAGTTGAAGACGAGCTCCCTTTTAGCCAAATCCCTCCTTTCAAGATCTCTAATTCTAGCAATGTCCCTAAATTAGGGAGTGGGTGTTCAAACTCTCCAACTTGGAGAGTCCCCACTAAAAAGCCCTCTAGAATGCTCATGGGGAGAAGAAAAGTCCTCTCATTGGTCCCTCTTCCCTACACTTTACCAAATATGGAACTAAGAAAGGAGCTTCCAAAAAGTTGAATCATGTCTTAACACTAATATGGAAACTAGAAAACTACGATGGGGTTCGGGGTGAGGCCTCACAATTTCTATCTTCATTTGTGCTTTCTTTCCACTTTAGCTACTCAACAAGTTGTAATCACATAAAAATGGTCATGTAAACCCTAGACCCCCAATCTCAACAATTAATCAAGAAACCCTAATCTTGATTATTCTAAGTCCTAAATCAAACAAGAAATTCATCAAATTTGAACCGATCTGACCTAAACCCTAGGTCCTAATCGATCATCTTACTTGATTAATTAATTAATCCCTAAAATCACATTATATTGGAAAATAAACCTTATACTAATTATTTAATTAATATTCTAAATATTAATTAAGTAAAAATACAAATTTGTCAATTAAATCAAAAAGGGAATTAAATTAATTAATAAAAACAAATATGCATTCAAAATCAATTAAATTATTAAAAATGCATATGACATCATCAAATCCAGTTAACTAATTTATCATTTTGGAAAGAATCTGGTTCCACTCAGTTAACTGATTCTCCACTATCTATCATCTTGGAAACATTTCAGTTAACTAAGAATTGAATATGGAAGTTTCTAGAAAGACTGATCAGTCAGTTCAGTCAACTGACTCTTTTGACCAATCACATTGCTTGCACATAGATTGTGCTTCTTCATATTTAATCTAAGCCACTCTTTTCTTTCGATCTCTACCGTCAATTCAAGAGAGATTTCTATAAAAGAGAAACTATTTTCCTTCATAGGGATCTTAATTTTTATTATCATTATTATGATGCATTTCGCATTCTAGTTTATCATTGTTATTTTGCATTTTAATGGTTAATTTATTTCAAGCATGCAAATCTAACTTAGAGCACACTATAATTTTGGTGTTTTAAAACAAATATTACACACTTAGATTTGGATTTTTAAAACTGAATCATAAGTATCTTGGATTAACAACAAATCTGTATTTTGCATAATCATTTTAAATCATCCAATCATAGCTTTAAAATTCTTCATTTAGGTTATTGGCGTAGTCACTGAGCTTGCGATGACCTAAGAGAAATCTCATACTCTTGCCTACTAGAAGGCAATGGGTCATTGTCATTTAGTGTGGTGGTTTATTTCTCTTTCGCATGTGTCTAACCCACTAACCACGTAAAGAATTTATTGAAGTGTGTGTGTCTATTGTGCAGTTTGCAGGTATCGACCATAATTCACACATACATTTTTTATTCCCACTCCCAAGTGGGATGATTCTAAAAATTCTGATGAGGAGGATGGGTATCCTTCTCCTATTCCTCACAATATCTTGGCTCTTCTCTTTGAAGAAGAAAAACCCCAGGTCAATGTTGATGACATGTAACTGATTAAATGTTTTACTATATTAAGTTGAAGATGATGCAAGACATTAAATCAGTTAATGGTTTGTATTGTCATTGATGTCAACTTGGTATCATCTGTATGGTCATATACATAATTCCAAAGACTTTAGAGAATCAATGGAACAGAGGTTATGCTTTCAGCAATGCATAAAAGTCAAGTATTCACCAAGTGACAAACTACACTGGTGGAGTGCACACCATCGGTAAAGATAGAGACAAAGTCAGAGTGATGCCCAACGAGTAGAAGATAGTGTTACCTGATGAAGCAGAATCACAGGATTCTCGACGAGCTAAAAATAGTGTTGCCCGATGAGCAAGATCCAATGATACCCGACGGACAGAGATCCCAAAGCTAACTGAAGTTGTACTGATGGAACTGGCAGTTGTCACCAGTGACAAACTGCAGAATTGACCGACAGAACAGAGAGATCAGAAAATGACAAAATATCTAGCTGGCAGAGCTTAAGGATAAACTTAAATAATTGTTTGATTTGTTTGATTTGACCACAGTTAAGTAAGTGATTTAAAGATGATTTGTACAACTGGCAAGAAGATAACTACGAGATAAATCAGGGGTTAAAGCTGTAAATCAATTTGGCTGGAGAATTTTTCACGCCAAGAATCAAGAATCAAGAACCAAGAACTAAGGAATATCATGTCTATATAAGAGACAAGAATAATTCACTTCCAAAAATAAATCAGATACACGGGTGAGTGAACTGATAGAAGATGTTGAAGAGAAAATGATGAAGGATAAACTTCATGCAGTCCTGATCAATCAAGCTAAGGGAGAGCTAAAGAATTCTACAGACACCGACGAATAGAAAAGCACAGCATCATAGAGAAGAAAGAGTTAAGTAAAAATGAATCAAATTGATACATTGATCAGAAAGATATTGTAAGTAAATAGATCTAAAAATCTGCAATCCAGTTGCATTAGAAATAGGTCATTTTGTTTCAGTTTAACCATTGAAGCATTAAGTCTCTTAACAGAGCAGGACTTAACAGTCTTTTGTAATTGAGGTATATCCTAACAGATTACTAGAAG
>MU226395.1:548232-570690 GCA_018584345.1 Thuja plicata | reverse complement strand
CTATACAGATCAATGATAGGGAAACTCATGTATGTTGTACACACTAGACCAAATATTGCACATGCAGTAGGAATTGTTGCTAGATTTTCTGCTAACCCCAGGGAATCACATATAACTGCTGTGAAAATAATTCTAAGATATCTAAAGAATATTGAGGAATTTGGCTTATGGTATAGAAGAGAAAGAAAATTTGAACTAAAAGTGTTTACCGACGCTGATTGGGCTGGAAATCTTGATGACCGAAAGAGCACAACTGGAGGAGAATTCTTTATGGGTGACAGACTTGTCACATGGATTATCAAGAAGCAAGGATGCATCTCTCAGTCTACTACAAAAGAAGAATATGTTGTTTCTACTGCAAACTGCTTGAATATTGCATGGATCAAACAGTTGCTGGAAGGTATGCATATGAAGATCAAAGAACTAGTAGTTATTTATTGTGACAACACTAGTGCAATAAATATTTCCAAGAATTTAGTCATGCATGCAAAGACTAAACACATTGTTATCAAGTATCATTACTTAAGAGAACAAGTTCAAGAAAAAGAAGTGATACTTGAATATGTGCAATCAAAAGAACAATTGGCTGATATCTTCACCAAGACACTACCCAAGGATACATTTGAGTACCTGAGAAAAAGACTAGGGGTCAAACCCATGTCTAATAGTCATTAAAAGGACTGGATGCTACATCAACCATATATTATCAGAATATCGTTCATGATTGATGCAAGCAGAAGCTGAACTTCAAAGCTACATCTATATATAGAAAGGTATATATCAGAAAGAGCACTAGAGCAGATTGTTATATTGATGATGGATAAAGGAAATTCAAGGAATATATTATGGATAGAAGACATTGTTTTACATGTCAGATATTTGTAAAAATATTTGTTTTGCATTAATGTCAAAGGGAGAGAATGTATTCATATTATCATCAAAAACTATTCATTATCAGATTACTCCAAATAGGGAGAGATCAAATCCAAAGGGAGAGAATTGGTATAAAAGTTGCAAACAAAAGACAAAGACATCAAAGAAGTAGAATAGTCAAAGAGGACACAACACATCAAAACAAGAAAAAGTAAAACTGCAAGAATCAAATCTAAGCTTGCACAGAGCTTACCGGTGATCAGACATTTTATCGATTATCAAAACAAACTGTTTGGTAATTTGATGAATCTCAACAATTGTATTTCATATTGTATTAGCAATAGTATAGTGTGATAATATAGCATGTTGCCATCAATGCCAAAGGGAGAGATTGATGACATGTAACTGATTAAATGTTTGACTATATTAAGTTGAAGATGATGTAAGACATTAAATCAGTTAATGGTTTGTATTGTCATTGATGTCAACTTGATATCATCTGTATGGTCATATACATAATTCCAAAGAATTTAGAGAATCAATGGAATAGAGGTTATGCTTTCAGCAATGTATAAAAGTCAAGTATTCACCAAGTGACAAACTACACCGATGGAGTGCACACCATCGTTAAAGATAGAGAAAAAGTCACAGTGATGCCCGACAAGTAGAAGACAGTGTTTCCCGATGAAGAAAAATCACAGGATGCTTGACAAGATAAAAATAGTGTTGCCCGATGAGAAAGATCCAATGATACCCGACAAATGAAGATCCTGAAGCTAACTGAAGTTGTATCGACAGAACTAGCAGTTGTCACCGGTGACAAACTGTAGAATTGACTGATAAAGATGATTTGTACAGCTGAAAAGAAGATAACTGAGATAAATCAAGAGTTAAAGCCATAAATAAATTTGGCTGGATTGTTTTTCACGCCAAGAATCAAGAATCAAGAACCAAGAATTAAGGAATATCATGTCTATATAAGAGACAAGAATAATTCACTTCCAAAAAGAAATCAGATACATGAGGGAGTGAATTGATAGAAGATGCTAAAGAGAAACTAATGAAGGATAAAATTCATGCAGTCCTAATCAATCAAGCTAAGGGAGAGATGAATTCTACAGACACCGACAAACAGAAAAGCACAACATCATAGAGTAGAAAGAGTTAAGTACAAAGGAATCAAATTGATACATTGATCAGAAAGATATTGTAAGTAAATAGATCTAAAAATGTGCAATTCAATTGCATTATAAATAGGTCATTTTGTTTCAGTTTAACCATTGAAGTATTAAGTCTCTTAACAGAGCAGGACTTAACAGTCTTTTGTAATTGAGGTATATCCTAAAAAATTACTAGAAGGTTGACTCGTGATAGTAGCATCGGTCTTACCTAAAGCCTATTAACATTCTAAGAAGGAGGCTGATTCAAGGATGGTAGTAAGATTAAGCATAAAGCCTATTGATAGTCATGAGATTGATTCAAGGATGGTAGCATAAATGCCAGATACTAAGTGACAACCTATGTATAAAAATCCTCTAAGAAGGTTGCACTTAACTGTGTGTTTGTAACCTTTAACATGGTTTTCTCCTAACAGGGCTCACTTCAAAAGAGTGAAAATTTGGGGTACCGGTCCTAGTGGCTTTTCCCTTAACAGGGTTTCCACGTTAAAATCCTTGTATTATATGTGTATGGTTCATTACTTTATTGTTTTACATTCTACATATACATTTATGGATTGATTGGTATACTTTGCATATTTACTGAGTATGGGTAAATATAGTTTACTGCTTATCGGTTATCAAGGAGAATACACACAGACAAGGTAAACTGATAGACAATTATTTGTTTCAAGTATTACAAAGGCATACATCTTGTAGGGAATTAATAATTAGAGAAGTATTGATTGGTGGATTAAAGTTTAAATTGGATAAATTTTTGAGGCCACTGATTCACCCCCTCTCTCAGTTATTACTAACAAATGCTACTAAAGATCATGTTCTAGAGGAATCACCAATGAATTTTGATCAGTCATAGACTACTACATCCAAACTAGACTAAGATACAGAAGAAAGGAGTCTAACCATACCAGAGTTTTTAGACAGAACTCATCCAAACTGGGGGCAAAGAGTATGTTTCACTCATTTCCTTGATATGAAACCTAATGATGAAATAGACTCCCATGAATATGAGTTAGACAGTCTTTTATAAGGCACTTTAGACAAAGAGGTGGATACAGTTCAGTGATATGTACCCATGCTCAAAGTAGGTGAAGGCTTAGAGGTTAGGTCTGACAAATTAGGACCTCCTATTTCTGACATGGGCTTCAATCATGTCGTTAGGGATCTTTATGATTTGAACACATCTATAGAAGGTTCAGGTTTAGGAATCTACTTAATAGTCATCATCTATGATGAACATACAGAAAATTCCCTCAAACCCATTGAACCTTTTCCACTAAAGCATCTTGAACTCATTGATTGGTCCTTACAAGGACAACCTACTAAAATGCCTACATTCCCCAATGACTATGCTTTAGCCTGCTATCTTAACACCGTTGAACCTGTAACTTCTTCCACCAGTGAACCTACTATGAGCATGACTGAAGTGGACATCAAGTATCTCTGTTATAAAATAAAAATGAGAAAAAGAAAAGGGTCTGAAGGTGAAAACCACATTGTGACGGTTTTAGAACCCAAAACAGTAAAAAGAAAAGATGCATATAAAGGCAAAAACCTCTCTGAGGCACCTGAGGATGGGATGCTTGATGTCTTGCCTAGTCATTTATAGGAACAATCATCATTTCTCATTGAACCAAATCAACCAATGAATATTGGCATAGAGGAACACCCGCACATAATTCATGTGGCTAAATCTTTGTCTGCAGAAGAGCTCAAGGACTTCATATATTTCTTTAAAGAAAAGAAGATAAACTTTGCATGGACATACTTAGATATGTATGGTTTAGATCTAGATCTTATCATGCACCATCTCTCAATAGCTCCTAGAGTAAAACCAATAGAACCAGTAAAACAAAAACTCAAAAAAATGCACCCTCATATTGCATTACTTATCAAGGTTGAACTAGAAAAACTACTCAAAGATGGGTTCATCCGAGCTATTGATTATGCAGAATGGATTTCAAACATTGTACTGGTATTAAAGCTAGACAAATCCATTGAAGAGTCTACACTGATTTTAGGGATATCAACAAAGCATTTCCAAAGGATGACTTTCCTTTGCCTAACATTGAAATGATTGTAGACATGACAGCTAGGTATGAAATGTATTCTCTCATGGATAGTTTTTCTAGGTACAACCAAATCAAGATTGTTCTAGAGGATCAAGAAAAGACTTCCTTCACATGTGCCTAGGGAACATTCTATTGGAAAGTCATGCCTTTTGGCTTGAAAAATGCAGGAGCTACCTATCAAAGGGAAGTAACGACTATCTTCCACGATATGATGCACAAAACCATGGAAGAATACATGGATGATACTCTTGCTAAAACAATGAAATGATCTATGCACCTACAAGACTTAGGCCCAATCATGAAGAGAATGGAAAATTTTAAGTTAAGGTTGAATCTAAAGAAATGTGCATTCAGTGTTACATCTGGAAATCTATTGGGTTACATTATCATAGCTAAAGGCATATAGGTCGATCCTCAAAAGGTATGAGTGATACTGGAAATGCCACCTCCTAATAATATCAGTCAGATGAGAACACTCCAAGGGAGAATCTTGTCTATCAAAAGGTTCATCTCATAGTTGGCTGATAGAGCACGACCATTTACCAAGATTCTACTAAAGGGATTTACTTATCAATGGAGTGAAGAATGTGACAAAAGTTTCACTCAAATAAAAACATACATGGCTAACCCACCAATATTCATGCCACCTAAACAAGGCAAACCATTGATTCTATACATTACAACTACCTCAATGTCATTGGGGGCACTTCTAGCGTAAGAAGATGAAAACAATAAAGAACGCACTATCTACTATATCAGTAGAACATTGGTATCCTATGAGATGAACCACTCTATGATCGAGAAAGCATGCCTAGTAGTAGTCTTTGCATCTCAAAAACTACATCACTACATGTTGGCTCACTTAGTCAAACTGGTGGTTAAAATTGACCCTTTGAAGTATCTCCTAAGTAAAGCTACCCTCACTGGAATATTGGATAAATGGGTTATGCTCCTTATTGAATTTGACATAGAGTATATTGAGCGCAAAGAAATCAAAGGGGAAAAAATTGTAGATCAACTGGTTGATGTTCCACTACAGGACAATGAACCAATCAATGTTGAGTTCCCACATGGATCTATTTCGCACATCACTCATAGATCCTAGAAAAATTTCTTCGATGGATCCTTCATGCAACAAGGTTCAAGTGCAAGGATTTTGTTTCTAACTCCTCAAAACTATTCCATTCCAAAGGAATACAAGCTCATGTTTCCTTGTACAAACAACATAGCAGAATATGAAGCACTGGTAAATGGAATCAAACTGGCTCTTGAATGGAATATTTTTGAGTTACATGTCCATGGTGACTCTCAACTTCTAATCAACCAAATCAATGATGTATACCAGACTAAGGATGACAAACTCATGCCTTATAAATGAATGGTTGATGACTTTAAGAAATATTTCACTTTTATCACATTTAAACAAGTGCTAAGGACACAGAACAGAGTAGCTAATGCCATGGCTACACTAGCTTCCTCGTAGTAATAATAGGATAATTTATTGGTGTAAGAAATCCATTTCCCTTCCTACAACTCCCCCGAATCCCAAATGGTCTATTTAGTCATTGAACAAGAATCCTCCAATTATCACCACGTCTACTCTTGCCTGCACCATCAGATCATTCCTGATGGACTAACCAGAAATGAAAAATGACACCTCATCTGCAATGCCTCATGGTATGTTCTCATGGCCAACGATTTGTATAGGCAAGGATTAGACGGTACTTTGCTTAGGTTTCTAGAAAAAAGAAGAGTCCAAACGTGCATTGTCTGAAGTCCATGAAGGAATTTGTGGTTCTCATTCTAATGGTTTGACTCTGGCCCAAAAACTACTAAGAGCGAGGTATTATTGGCTAGATATAGATAAAGAAGCTATTAGGTATGCAAAAGCTTGTAATAAATGCTAGCTTCATGGAAATCTTATACATGCTCCAGCAAGGGAGCTCATTCCATTTGTCACACATTGGCCCTTTCAACAATGGGAATTTGATCTCATCAGGAAGATTCACCCCTCATCTTCTAATGGACACAAGTTTATTATTACAGCTATGGAGTATTTCACAAAGGGGGTTGAGGCATTTCCACTCATTAAAGTGATTGGAAAACAAGTCTCATTGTTCATTCTGAACTACATCATTTGTCTCTATGGCATACCTTCCTCCATCATCACTGATAATAGAGGAAAATTTAAGAACAACAGCATGGATGAGTTGTGTACAAAGTTCAAAATCACACAACATTGTTCCTCCATCTATTACCCGCAAGGTAATGGATAGGTTGAGGCCTCAAATAATTTTTTTTCTAAAAATCTTGCATCGTGTGGTTAACAAGTATGGAAGGGATTGGCACCTACAGATCAATACTGCATTATGGGATTACAAAACAAACAACAAAACACCTACATGGGAAACCCCATTTGCACTAGTATATGGGGCAGAAACAGTCTTACCCCTAGAGGTAGAAATCCCCTCTCTTAGGATTTCTTTGCACAGACTTATACCAGATGAAGAATATAGAGTTTTGAGACTCCAAGAACTAGAATTGTTAAATGAACATTGAAAAGTAGCCTTTGATCACCTCATATCTTATCAGAAAATAATGTCAAGAGGATACAACAAGAAATTCAGACCTAGAGAACTTTAGGTGGGTGACCTTGTGTTGACAAAAAATCCCCGCAATCAGTCACATAAGGAGCAAAAGGGGAAGTTTGAACCCAACTGTCTGGTGTCCTTATATCATTACTACAACATTCGGCTTCAAAGCCTATCAAATCTCCACACCTAAAGGAGAACTACTTTGGGAGCCCATCAACACTCTCCATTTGAAGAAGTTCTACACCTAAGGCATTTTGAGTGATCAACACCATGTACATACTTATGATCCTAAAAAAAATCTAAAAATTGGAAAAAGTCCTGAAACAATGATCAGCTTGGTGAAAACCTAGCGATAGGTGCCTAGATGCATCAATCAAAAAAATAAAAATAAAAAGATAAAAATAAAAAAATACAAAAATGGAAAAATACAAAAAAATTTGAAAAAGAAGAAAAAGTGCCTTGGTGAAAACTTGGTAAACAGATGCCATGGTAGAAAAAAAAAGAATCTATACCAAGTAGGTGAAAACCTGGTAAATAGGCACCTCTTGTATTTAGTGCTCTATCTATCAATGATCAATCTTGGCATCATTCCTTTGTTTCAGTTTGTACATCACTTTCAGTCACTTTCGTGACACTCTGGTTCTTCTAAGATCCCTCTTGGCTTGAAACCAATCTAGAGTCATAACCTGGGGGCAATCAAATCAACTTTGTCCTCATAGCATGATTCAAGTTAGTCATCATCATTGCTACTTGGGGCATCATTCCCCAAATTTGATCACATCTTTGGATAACACCAGAGTCAGTAATCTTGTCATTTCTAAAGGACAGCTCACTACTGATGCAAATAGGTGTTTCTCAACACCACAATAAATAGTGTTTCTTAACACTATCTTTGGACGCATCTGTGTTTCTTAACACACATTGGATACTGCAAACGTAAACAAAAAATTGATAGTAATCAAACACTTCACACTCACCAGCATGATGTTGTTTCTCAACACCTCCTACATATACACATCTGAAAAATTTGAAACTGGTTGAAGTATGTTGAACTTCTCTTTGTATGCTACTTGTTCTCATTGATTTCGTTAATCTTTTCATTATCTATTTCTTGTTGGTGTAGTCCCGATGATTTGGAAATGTCAAATAAATAGGGTGTATGTGATAAGAGATTCTACATTAAGGCAAAAAAGCCTCACATCCCTCGATCCTATTTATTTGTACGCCAAGGGGAGGTCAAAACTATCTCCTTAACTATTATTGCTTTGCTTATTTATGCAAGACCACACTCATGGTTATCTTGGCTTTGAATGCCTCAACACTGGTGTACTCTTGCAACATTAATTGGAAATAACATTTAGGTCATCTTGGTTGTTGTGTCTTGATGTTTATGTTAGTTTCCCATATCTTAACTGATGAAATTCATATTCATATTCTTATGGTCACAGTGGCACCAGTAAGGATTGTATTGACTCCGATGTTCCAAAAATGCTCGATGATGAAAATTTTCAATGCTAAAGCTTCAGTGACTACACCTTAGGTTGCATTCATGTTAGTCTTATATCTACATCTACATGGTTTTGAAATCTGCATAATAACTTTATCTCTCTCCAATGTGGAGGATCTGAGGTTCTTATCGATCAATCTTCATTTTGTCAAGTGGTCAGTTGTGCATGAACATGACACCCCTTGCTAATTTGACTGTCCTGATTCCATTTTCAGGATCAAAATCAAAATCAAAATTTGACCACTTGAACAACCAATACAAACCTCTCATGCTCTTCTTCTAATCAATCCATGTATCATACTTTTGGTCAATCTCAATCAAATAGGACCTCTCATCAAGTACATATTTTGTCCTAACCATGTGGGATCTATTTCTAATAAGATCACCTTCTTCTTGAATCATGTTATCAATTGAATTTCTTCTCATCACTCGAGCACCTAGCCATATTTTGATTTTTCTCCCAAGGGGGTAGGATCAGGACATCAACATTCCAGTGATCATATCCTCAATAAAAAAACCCCATCGCTAGTGGTATCTCAGCTTCATCGCATCAAATCAAGTTGAGACCATCTTAAATCAAAGGCAACCTAATTAATGGTCTTATACAGTTATGAATACACTCAAAATGAGACAAGATCGGTCTTATATGAGCTATTCATTATTGAAACCCGATACATTGATCAAAATGGCTTCATCGCTTCAAATCAAGTCAATTTTCTTGCTAATCAAATATCTTAATGGTAATCAGTTTCATCGCTTCAAATCAAACTGGTTATTCATTCAAACCAATCAAAAGGTTTAAAATTTTCTGACAGATGTTTAGTTTCATCGCTTAAAATCAAAATGAGTATTTTGTTTTATATATTTTGATCGATCTTCATCCAATCAAGCTCGAGGTCGGTCTTCTTCTTCTTCTTCTTCTTCTTCTTCTTCTTCTTCTTCTTCTTCAAAAGAATGGTTTCATCGCTGAACAAATCAAACTATTTTGGGTCTTCTCTCTAACAAGTCTTTCAATCAATGCATTGGTCGCACATCAATTCAAAGAGGGGAAAATGTAATCACATAAAAATGGTCATCTAAACCCTAGACCCCCAATCTCAACAATTAATCAAGAAACCCTGATCTTGATAATTCTAAGTCCTAAATCAAACAGGCAATTCATCAAATTTGAACTGATCTGACCTAAACCCTAGGTCCTAATCAATCATCTTACTTGATTAATTAATTAATCCCTCAAATCACATTACATTGGCAAAAAAACCTTATACTAATTATTTAATTAATATTTTAAAAGAGAAACTTTTTGTCTTCACAAGGATCCTAATTTTTATTATCATTATTATGCTACATTTCACATTCTAGTTTATCATTGTTATTTTGCATTTTAACGGTCAATTTGTTTCAAGCATGCAAATCTAACTTAGAGCACAATTTAATTTTGATGTTTTAAAATGAATCTTACACACTTCAATTTGGTGCATTAAAACTGAATCATAAGTAGCTTGGATTAACAACAAATCTGCATTTTGCATAATCATTTTAGATCATCTAATCTTAGCTTTAAAATCCTTCATTTAGGTTATTGGTGTAGTCACTAAGCTTACAATGACCTAAGAGAAAGCTCATACTCCTTCCTACTAGAAGGAAATGCGTCGTTGTCAGTTAGTGTAGTGGTTATTTTTCTTTCTCATTTGTCTAACCCACTAACCACGTAAAGACTTTATTAAAGTGTGTGTGTCTATTGTGCAGTTTGCATGTATCTATGTGTGATTTTATGCACCTGTTAAGAAAGACACAACACTTCGATAGATCATTGCATTAGTGAAAATAAGGGTTAGAAAAAGTGTATTAAATCACTAATATTGACCTATTGCTTCATATCTAGGAGGAGTGTGAAAAATGACATAATAGTCCTCAGATTATGCATTTATCAGTGACGTATACAACCTAGAATGAAAGATTCAAATAAAACTAAATATGATATTCAAGAAACATGCATTCTAGATCTTAAAAATGGAGATTATAACAAAGAATAATAATAGAACTAAGAAGAAATATAAATCTATGATAATCTCAACAACATAACAATGCTTACAACACTTCAAAATTAAGGGCCATTTGAGCTTAAAACTCATCCTATTTATAGAGGAAATTGAGAGTGAGAGGAGAGAGGAAGCCATTAATGGAGGTGTAAGAGCATTAATGGTGGATGTAAGAGGCATTAATGAGGGGAGAATTAATGAGGCATGGGTGAAGAGAATATGCATTAAATGATGCATTTATGAGAGCATTTAAGAGGTATGGTGAGGGTGTATGTCCAAGCTTTAGAAAGTAGACTTTGAGGGAGGGGAGCTTGAGAAAGTTTACTTTCTCAAGTGAGTTGAATTCCTAATCACAAAATTAGGAATGTGACATCATTAGGAAGGGGGTTAGGATGGGATTAAGATTAGGATTAGGCTTAGCATGGGGGGAATAGGTTGGGATTAGTTTGAACCCAAGGTTAAGGCGGTTGAGGTAGGTTAGGTTAGAGGGAATATTAATGAAATGAATTATATTTAATATATTCATTCAATAATAGAGAAATTAATTATTTAAGCTTTTGATTTCTTTTGATAATTAATTAGGAATATAGCCAATTAATTAGATTAATTTAGGCTAGGGGATAGGATTTTGCAAGTGATGAGGTATAATTAGGATTTCATTTAATTCCTTTGTAATTAATTACTTTAGCCATGTTTTTGAAATTGATGTGAATTTTTTTGGGTAAGGTAATTAATGTAATTTAGTGATAAGGATCACTTAGGAGATTAAATTTGATTTTAAAATAAATTATGTAAACTGATTGTAGAGTTGTCTTAACATAATTTGGGGTATGATCACACTTAGGGAAAATAGGGTCTATAGTCAGAGAAGACCAAATTAGGGTGGTTACATTTGCCCCTCTTTGAATTGATGTGTGAATAGCACATTAATTCAAAGAAATTTTTTGATGTTGTCTTCAGAAAGTTTGAGAATTTTGCTCATGATCGAACGAAATGCCTGATGAGATCAGTCTTGCACTTGATTGAACTAAAACTGATAGAATTGACTTTGAACTTGGTTGTCATACAAAGATCAATAAAAAGATCTTAAAGATATCAATTTTGAACTTGGTTTTCATCCAAAAATTGATAATACTAACTCTGATCATGATTGACCGAAGATCAGTATGAAGCTACTAGGAGCTTAGTAAGAATCTTTTAAAATGAGAAAATACAAGATATCTAGCTTATGAGAACCAAAGCTTTCCATCCAACAATTCTGAGTTAGTCAAGGAAACTGCCATGCCCCTAGTTGTTTTGATAACAAAGTTGTTTTAATGTTGTTTCAAGAAAGAATATGATTAAATATAGTGTGATCATGCCCCCTCGGGAACAAAATTGAAGGAAAGAATAAAATCCCTCTATTGAATGATATATCACTTGCAGTGATTGGTTAGAGCGAGAAAGAATGGATTAGAAGAAGTTAAGGAACAAAAGTGTGTTAAGAGTAAGCACATGGGGATCAAGTTATTTACGTGAAAAATGTGAGTGTTGAGTCTGAGTAAATGATGTTTGACCAAGATTTGTGATAAAATGTGAAATTTGGATGATATAGAACCTGGAAAACTAAATTTCAGAACATATGGAGCAATTTTGTATTTTCATGAATTGTCCTAAAATTATTACTACACTATGTAGAACAATTTCAGTGCATTCCATTTTGTTCCCGATTGATCAGAAAAAGAACAAAATGAGTTTCAATTGTTTGGGAGGAGTTTTGGAGATCCTAAATAGCTCAAAAAGTCCAATATATGTCTCAAAAATCACTTTTTAACTATTCATTTTCACTTTTATCCTTGGCAATTCAGAAAGCTCTATAGAGAAGATGGTGGTCCCCATACATAGGCATCATTTCAACCTTGGTCTTTGACATCAGCATCCAACTAACTACCCACCTCCGGTAAGTACCTAAAAACCTACTTTTTGAAATTTCCAATTTTTAGTTTTATGCATTTTTATGCAAGTTATAGCCAATTTAGTCCTGCGTCGCATCCTGTATTTTGTGTTGCTTCCTGTCAATCCCACATCACTTTCGGTTTTTGACCAAATTCCTAGGTCACACCCTACAAATCCAGGATTGCACCCTGTTATGTCGCATGCTATGAGTTTTGGTTGGTTTTTGCAATTTTTTGCACCATGTTGGAACAGGGTCGCACGTGACATCCCATGTCGCTTCCTGTGAAAATAGGGTCGCATCCCGGATGCCCCATCACATCTCAAAAATTGGGGGGTTACATTCAATAAATAGGATCACATCCTATAAAAACAGGGTCATTTCTACTTTTGTAACTTGTTAGCTGCCCAGTTTGTTTATCTTTGTCTGTAAGATGCCCAAAAGACTTAGTTGATAGTGTTTCTACTTAGCTGCCTTAGATAAAGTGTTGTTTTGACCTTTTTTGAAATGACTATCTATTTGAATAGGTTCCATTTGAGGTAGTTTCATTCTGGAGCCCATATGATGGCCGAGTGCTAGCTCTATCATAGTTGTTGGCTGTAGACGAGCTAGAGTTAGTTTCCCGTGTTGGTTTAGCGGCATTGAGGGATTTACCTGACATCAAGGTAAATCAAGGGTTGTTGACTGCTCTAGCCAAGAGATGGAATCCAAAGCACAACACCTTCTATCTCCCTAGTGGAGAGATGACCGTTACACTGGAGGATGTGTGGTGGATTTTGTGAGTTCCTGTGATGGGCCGAGAGGTCCAGTTTGACTCTACTCCTACGACATCCATTGCTACTACCCAATGATTCTTTCAAGATGATAGTATTGCTCATCAATATATGACATGGGATTACATGTGTGATCACTACAATATTCTTCCTATATACTTAGCTGGGTTGATCAGAGGCGTCCTTATGCCCAACCAAGGACAACATAGATTCATGGTTGACTAGGTTGATATGCTTGAGCAAATGGTCTTTGCTAGACAGAGATTTGCATGGGGTAGTTTCATATTGTCTCATATGTATAGAGATCTCCATGAGATAGTGTACCATCATACCCAGAGCATGACATTTGGTATCTTTATTTTTAGATCTGGGCCTAGGATGACATTCCAGTCACACGGTCGATAGTTGATAGGCACCAGGCAGCAAAGCAACCCTATGTGTATATGTACGCTAGTTGGATACAACAGCCCCATTTGGGCAAGGTGGAGTATTGGTTCTGGGTGGTGGATGATATAACTACAATAGTCTGGCATCCATACCTAGATTGTGAGGAGTGGATATTAGATAGGCGGCAGATGTTGTACTTTTTCTAGAGTAGGTACCTCATTGGCAGGACCAAGTATATTATCGAGAGATTCTTAGTTAGATGGGTGTTGAGGTAGTTTGGCCGATCATAGGGCTGATGCCAGGATCTTACAGTGTATGCACGGATACACGATGAGATGCCACTATGGGGACAGAAGTAGGAAGAGAGGGAAGTAGACGTCTAAAATTGTCCCTATATTAATTTAATTAATATTTCCATAGCATTATAATTTATTTTAATTAATTAATTATATTTTTTATATTCTTCTATTTATTTAATTAAATATAATTCACTCTCCTTAGTATTTAAATTTAATTTAAATACTATCCTCTTTAATGTATTAAATTTTATTTATATACATTACCCCACATTAATCCCTTTTAAATAAAATTTTAATTTATGTATTCCTTCACATGACTTAATTATTATAAAATATAATTAATCTAAATTTAATTTAGATTAAGCTAATTTGAACCTAGATCCTACCCTACCTCACAACACTCTCACCAAATAGACCTACTTATTAATTAACTAAGGTTAATTAAGCTAATTTTTTGATTCCTACACAAATTAGTCCTAATTATTTGCTCACACACATGTGAGCAAATTTCTAAAAATTTCCTTTCCCAAATAATCCTTATTTGGTGCCAACAAGGTTTCTTACACCTATGATGACACCCTCTTACACTTTCTAAAAGTGTTTCATTGGACCAAAACTCTTACACCTCTTACAAGATCCTTTACATATGTACTTTAAGTACACCTTGACCCATCACATCAAAAGTTTCTCACACATGTGTGAGAAAAGTGGGCCTCTTTCATGGCTTATGTGTCTCTCATGTGGCACCTATGTGGATTCTACATGAGCTCCACCTCATCCAATCCCTCTCTCTCCTCCAAAAAATCTATAAATAGAGGCCATTGTCAAGAGAAAATCATATCTCATTTATGGATTGTTATCATGCTAGTTTAGTGCTAGAATTTTAGAGTGCTTTTTCGTGTTCATGCTTTTAGATAATCTAGAAATTACATCTTAGGCATAATGGTGAATGAATCTAGTTCTTCATTTTGATCTTGCATAACATGTTAGTGTAATCTTGCATTTTCATCCTCATTTTGGTGAATGGCTTGAGACAAGTTCTTCGTACTTGTTCTTGAGTTCTTCATCATCCATTAGCTTGCATTCTAGTTTTCATCCATAAATATAGTGGGATTATGATATTGTGTTGGGAGACAACACCCACAATTCTCTAAGAGAAAATCAACAAGGCTTGGGTGCACTTGTTTGGCTCATCAAAGGTTGTGATGGGATCTCTTATTTTTTTCATAGTATGCTTCTTAGACATGTTTAATGTAGTTTATTGATTGTTATATTTTAACGTTTGCATTTTTGAGCATGCTCCCAACAGGTTAGGTTTCAGCACATACAATAGGCAACCCCAGATAGAGGACATGGTCCGTATGATGATGATGATGATGTAGATGATAGGAGCGGTGGAGCTGTGGTGGTAGTGGTGGTGCTAGTGGCAGTGGATAGGGTCGATGTACCCAATTCAGATTTGTTTCTCCTTAGATGGATCCAGGGCCATTACTTATAGGAGAGAAGTAGAAATAGAGGTATTGGGATGCCTAGTAGGATAGGCCATAGGATAGGCCACAAGATAGGCCCTCAGGGCAGGATATAGGCAGGGGTTCTGGTAGGGATGGAGATCCTTTATCATAGTGTGAGTGGGAGCCAGAGCAGCTCAGGGATAGGATTGCTATATTAGAGGCCAGGATCACCACATTAGATTCCTTGTTGGTGGATAGAGATGCATAGCTCAAGAAGCTTAGGGCTGAGAGAGACATAGAGGCTTGTACTACAGTACACCAAGGGCAGAGAGTGATATATTATTATGCTCTATATCATACATCTATACCAGAGGACCAAAGAGCTATATCCTTTTCACAATTGACCCAGTAGTCAGAGGGGGCCATGCCACCACCAACAGCTCCATTTGTACCACCTCCTCCTCCTCTAGACCAGGGAAAGGGGGGAAGTTAGAGCTGATACTGTACTTTGCCACATTTTGTTGGGATCATTTTTTATATATGGATCTTTATGGAGATCATTCTTTTGAACCATGATATTCATTCATGTATATTTGATTTTTACTGATACTCTGATACTCATTTTGTATACAGTTCCATAGTTTTGATATGTTTCCATGATTTTATATATATCTAATGCAGTTGTTCCTGATTCTGACATGTTCATGGGTTCTCTTTTCTTTGATAGATGTTTGTATTTGATGTACATGTGATTTATATCCTTGGTCTTGTGATGAGTTAGATTTAGATGATATCATCATTTATGCTCGATTTTGATTACTGATATGAATGTTTTTCAAAATGATGCTAAGTGAATATGAAAATGTATGTTGTTGAGATTTTTTTATGCAAGTAAATGTATGAATGCACTTAGGATGTAAAATTAAATGCAATGCATGAATGCTTTGTTTTTTTATTTTCTCTTTCTCTTTTATGAATGCAAAATGTATGCCATGGATATGCAACAACATTGATATCTTTAGTATTCAATGATGTAATTAACTTAGATTTATGAGATTAGAAATCATGTTGAGCTCAAATCCCTTCTAATTTTTCTTTCTCTTATAAAATGAATCATGCAATCTCTAAATGCATCTACATGCAGACTCTTAGGACTGTTACTGATTTGCAGATATTGTAGCATTTTTATCATCATTGGGCATTTTTTGGAATGGATACCACCAGATAGTACAAAAATAACTAATACCCACTAATATTATGAAAGTATGAATACTATGTTTATTGGATGCAATGTCAGAAATAAACTTAGGCATCAAGGCATAGAATCCAGGATGACAAGTTAGTCACCTTCCTTTTATTATATCAAATTATGTGTAAGTGTAATGTAAGATATGTGACCCGTAATGATCATGAAAATTCATATCCTTGGGTACATCATGTGGTGTACACCGTAGTGACAATGTGATTTAGAAAATAGACAAGGAAATTATTTCAACCTCACCGTAGTTTACACCTAACAAAGATCGAGATATATGCGGCTATCCACTAATGTTGGCAGCTCTTACCATAAACATCCAAGTTAGGTGAAATTTATTGGATCATTTGGAACAATCACCATATGCAGAAAACCAAGAAAATGTTATGCCCCATGTCCTTGCAATTATCTGTCTTTGAATAGATGTCATGGAGTAACTCGAAAGACATAACAATCACCAATTGAGAATCAATCAAAGAAAACTTATAACTACTTATATGCCCCTAGTTAAAGCATCATCAGAGGATAAAAGAGTCATAATCAAACCAAGACCAAACTGTGTGCTTAAGTAGTATTGAGACATACTATTGATTCATTTTTTGAACCGCAATAGAGATTCATCAATCGTAATCTGGAACATAAGCAATATGTTTTCCTGTATGAGTGCGTGCGAAAGTAATCATGTCAGTAATTGCAATCCATGTAATGTCTTAGAAAAAATGTATTAAGTATTGAAAAACACTAGTTCATTTGAAGTTCCTAGATGTCAAGTGTGTGAGAAACACTAGTGTGTTGTCTATTACTATTTTGGAGAGGTGAACCATCCTTGATAAGATGCTCAGGATAACTTAGCAGATGCAAACTGATCAAGCTAGAAAATATGCCCCTAGTGTAGAATGACTATTCCTAAGACATGGATGCAGATAAATCCCAAGCAAGGATAAGACATGTGTAAGGAATCAGAGTCATCAAATAGCATAGGTTCAAGTATGAAGTTTAGGGTTACTAGTGTATTGATAGATAAAGTACAGAGTTTGAGTGATGCTTGTTTGCCAGGTTTTCACCACTCGACAAAGCTTCTCCTTTTTTCTACCAAGAGGCATGTGTTATGAGATTTTCATCAAGGCACTTTTCTCTTTTTCAATCTTTTTTTCTATTTTTTCTTTTTTGAATGTTTTTGTAGTATCAAGGCGCCTGTTTGCCAGGTTTTCACCAAGGATACCTTTCTTTAGGACTTTTTTCACTATTTTTGAATTTCTTCAGGTTCAATTTTCTAATTTTTTTGTTATTTTCTATTATTTTCACTGCACAGGCTCTACAAGCCAGACATTAAGCATAGAACCACTTCAAATGTAGAGTATTAATGGGATATGGAAGAACATCTCCTTCAGGCGTAGCTAGCTGATAAGCTCCAGTCCCAAAAGTTGCAGTAATGACATAGGGTCCCAACCAGTTAGGTTCAAACTTTCATTTTTGTTCTTTATTAGGTTGGTTCTTAGGATTCTCTTTCAAAAAAAGATCCCTCACTTAAAAGTGTCATGGTTTGACCTTTTTATTGTACCCTTTTGACATGCATTTTTGGTACATTTTTAGATGATCGAACGCCTGTTGTCTGTGCCCATCAAGTAATTCTAGAGAATTTACCCTATCAATGTGGTATTTCTCATTAGTAAGAAAACCTTGTAAAGATACCCACAAAGATGGGATTTCAACCTCAATAGGTAGTACTACTTCTACACCATAGACTAGGGCAAATTGCGTGGCTCTAGTTGCTGTTCTAATGCTTGTTTTGTAGGCCCAAAGTGCCAGATTTAATTATAAATTCTAGTCTCTACCAAACTTACTCACAGTTTTGTGTAGCATCTTGAGAATATTCTTGTTAGATGCCTCAGCCTATCCATTACCTTAAGGATAATATATGGAGGAACAATGTTGAGTGATGTGAAACTATGTGCAAAGGTCTTTAATGTATTGGTTTTTAAATTGCCCCCCATTGTATGTTACAATTGAAGAGGGTATCCCATATCTACAAATAATGTAGTTCAAGATGAACATAGCCACCTTTTTTCTAGTGGCTTTGATTAGCGGCATGGCTCAACCCACTTCATGATATACGTAATGGCCATAATGATGTACTTGTGCCCACTTGAAGAATTAGGATATATTTGTCCAACCAAATCAAAGGCCCATTGCTGAAATGGCCAATGTGTTATGAATGGTATGAGTTCTCTGGTAGGAGCATGGATAAGATTCCCATATGTTTGGAATTTATGACACATTTTTGGAAAATGGAATAGCATGTTTTTCCATTGTGGGCCAATAATAGCCTACTTTGAGCAGTTTCTTAGCTAGTGAAAATCCATTTGAGTGTGATCCACATACACCTTTGTGGACTTCTTTTAATGTGCGATCCGACTCTTCATTTTCTAAACATCTAAGAATTGTACCATTGAGACCTTGTCTATATAAGATATTAGTAATGAGGACATAACACAATGTTGTCCTAAGTAAGGCTCTTTTTTCATTTCTAGATAGATCTATTGGAGAGTTGATTCTGAGCAGTTGATTGATCATATGTTTGTCATTGATGACAACATATAATACACAGTAGTAATTCTGTATGTACTTATCAGAATGATGATATGAAGACTTACGTGGATAGATACATGTTGACATGTTTATTATGGTATGTTCATACATGCAGACCTAGATATGATGTTTCAATAAAGTTATGTAATTTTGTTATTGGTAGTTACAGTTCTGGTAGTGTAACGGTTTAGGGCCGACGTATATCACTTGTTTCTTGAGTTCCACCTATCTTCTATATATGTGTGTATATTCATGATTGGTTATGAGTTGATGATATTAATCCAAAGGCACCAAACATGTTTCAAGAATATTGCAAAGTTAGAGTTAAATTGGTGAGGCTGACTTAGTGAAGTGTCGCGTCTATTTGGTTTATACTTGCATGGTTGTAATTATTCTTGCGTGCTTAGTAGAGCCAACAATAATGTTATGAAGAGTTTTCTTATAGGTCCCATGATCTCATACTATGAGGAAGATACTTATAGCAATTCAAAGGTGACACACTAAGTGTGAATGATACGAAAAGATAAGAAAGACGTACAGAGAAGATCATCAGAGTTGGTTCATTCATCAAGAGTCTATGTGAAGAAGAAGTGAAAGATTGTAATATACTGGAACTGATCAAGACAACAGGTCTACTCTATAGTTCATCATTAAATATAGTGCATATCTATTATTCAAAAGGTTGTAGCCTTCACCATCAAGAAATGAGCTTTTGGACAGTGAGTCCACCACCCCTAATAGGGTTACTTGTAAAAGACTCCTAACAGGGTTCGACCCTTAACCAGGTCACTATACTTATTGCATTGTATTGTACAACTCTTAATAGGGTTGAAATATCTTCTAACAGGGATTACTTCAATAAAGTATAGTTTATTGTGGGTGCTAATTCCCACCTTGGTTTTTACCATTTGGTTTCCACATAATCAAATTGTGTATTGAGTACTATGTTATCTGATTATGCATTTACTTTGTTGTATTCTAAAGTTAAAGAAGTAAAAAGAACTGAAGTTACTGATAACTGATTCACCCCCCTCTCATCTATCCTTTGGGACTATTCTAACAATTGGTACCAGAGCCAAGTACCTTGGAGAAGAAGCCTAACAGCTTAAGGCAGATCAGATGTCTTACTTCAGAAAAGAAAGCCCTAAGTTTGATGGAGAAAATTATCTGGATTGGAAAAACAAAATGATAACACATCTACAGTGTGTTGGATTTGAGATCTTTGAAATTGCTACACAAGAAGTTGTAATTCCATCTCTGAAAGACCTTACAAAGGATGATGCTACTAATAGACAAAAGGATATATTTACACATAATGCTATTGCTAAAGAAGCCCTAATCAATGCCTTATCTAACAGTGAATTTTTTGAAATCAAGAAGATTGACAGAGCATATACCATATGGAAATATTTATAAGATATGTTTGAAGGAGATGTTCAAGCAAAGAATGCATGCAAAAAGACATGGAAGAAGAAATACAATAGTCTTGAGATGTTACTTGAAGAGAACATTAGAGCTTATAATCAAAGGATAAATGAAGTAGTATCTGGAATCAGAAACAATGGTGGTGAAATATCAGAAGAAGATATAATGGACAAGTTGCTAACTACTTTGACATCATACTATGAAAACAAGATCAGTATTCTAGAGGAAACCATGCAATTCTCACAAGATTTCAAAAGAGAGACCTTGATTAGCAAAATCTTTGCATTTGACATATCAAGATTAAAGACATAACCTAAAAGTGAAACACCTTTCAAAGCCTCAGTCCATGGTAAGAAATCCTTACACATCTCCAGTCATAATGAGAAAGAAGAAGTTAACAAAGAACTTGAAGAAATCATTGCTATGATTTCTAGAAGAGAAAAGAAAGGAAAAGGAAAATATGAAGGATAGCTTCCATTCAAATGTTTTTCATGTAACAAGATTGGTCACTTTGCATCTAAGTGTCCCACAAGAGTCAAGAAGTTCAGATCTGATTACAAACCCAAATATAGGAAGGAATGTTATCATGCTGAAGAAGGTGCAACTGATGAAGATTCAGGAGAAGATGAAATTTGATTTGTTACCCTTAAAGACATGGAAAGGTTGCTTGAGGAAATGGACATTGCATATGAAAAGGAAGAACAAGAGCTAGCCCTAATTTCCAAAGTCAACATTAGAACTGATTGGATCATTGACAGTGGATGCTCTCATCATATGATAGGTGACAAAGACAGATTTGTTCAGTTGGACAAATACAAAGGTGGTATGGTTAGATTTGGATATAACACTCCTAAACCTATCATAGGTAGAGGTTCTATCACTTTGGATGGAAAGAACAAGACATATGATGTTCTATATGTTGATGGATTACATCATAACTTGTTGAGTGTTGGATAGCTACTTGACAAGGGCTATCATTTGGAGTTCAAAGAAAAAAAGTGCATCATTAACAACAATGATGGAGACATGATTGCATTAGGCTCTAAAACAAAAGGTAATGTTTTTCAGCTCAATTCTAATGTAAGTTGTTTTGTTGCAAAGGTGGATGACAGTTGTTTATGGCACAAGAGACTTTTTCATATCAATTTTGACAATATAGTAAAGATAAGAAATGTTAAAGTAGTTAGAGACCTACCAAGTATTGCAAGACTAGTTGACACAATATGCAGGGAATGTGTTATGGGAAAGCATGTAAGGAGTTCCTTCAAAAGAAAGAAAAACTCAGCTAAGAACAAATTGGACTTAGTGCATATAGATTTGTGTGGTCCTACTCAAACAAGATCATACCATGGAGAAAGGTATTTCATTTTTTTTGTTGATGATTTTTCTAGGGTGATGTGGGTTGCATTCTTAAAGGAGAAGTCTGAAGCATTTGAGAAGTTCAAAATATTCAAAGCTAAAGTTGAGAATGAATCCAGATTGAAACTGAAATGTCTGAGATCAAATAGAAGAGGAGAGTTCACCTCTGATCAGTTTTATGATTGTTGTGAAGAACATGGTATTAAAAGATAGTTGAGTGCACCTAGAACCCCTCAGTAGAATGGGATTGTAGAAAGGAGGAATAGGATCATACTTGATATAGTGCACACTATGATGATTGAAGGAAAAATTGTGCACACCTATTGGAGAGATGCAGTGAACACAACAGTATATACTATCAATAGAACTCAATTGAGGCTAGGCATGGATAAGACATCCTATGAGCTTTGGTTTGGAAATGTACCTACAGTAAAAGATTTAAGAATCTTTGACAGCAAGTGCTACATCAAGAGAGATTATGGTGTTGGTAATTTTGATGCTAGAAGTGATGAAGGTATTTTCCATGGTTATTCCACTAAAAGCAAAGCATATAGATGTTTCAATTTGAGATTAAAGAAGATAATTGAAAGAACACATGTTAAGATTGATGAAAATTTTATGGTTCAAGAAAGATACTATGAATATGCACCTATGATTGAGGATGAACCCAGACCTAGCAGCAAAGATATTGTTATTGAAGAAATGTTTGATTGCATTGATG
>MU226395.1:534812-547400 GCA_018584345.1 Thuja plicata | reverse complement strand
GAATGAATTTGAAATGAGTATGATTGGTCCTATAAAATATTTTTTGGGACTAAATGTAAAGAAAACAGATAAAGGTATATTCATTAATCAGTCTAAATATGTGAAGGAAATACTGAAGACTTTTCAGTTGGATGATTGTAAGCTAATATGCACTCCTATGATAACTGGAAGCAAGCTTTCAAAGGATGATGATTCCACAGTAGTTGATAAAACATTATACAAATCTATGATTGGTAAACTCATTTATCTAACTCAATCTAGACCTGACATATCTAATGCAGTTGGAATTGTTGGAAGATTTGCAGCTGAACCCAAGCAAAGTCACCTAATGGCAGTCAAGAGGATATTCAGATATGTAAAAGGAACTATAGACTATGGTTTATGGCATCCTAAATCAGAGAATGTAAAAATTCATGTATATACAGATGCGAATTGGGTAGGTTGTATTGATGACATTAAGAGTACTTCAGGAGGAGCAGTATTCCTTAGAGACAGATTGGTTTCTTGGATAAGCAAGAAGCAGAACTGTATTTCTCAGTCAACAGCAAAAGCTGAATATGTTGCAGCAGCACTAGATTATTCAACTATGGTTTGGATCAAGCAGATGGTTAAAGACTTTGGCATTCAGGTTGATTATCCTATTGTTATTCATTGTGATAATAATAGCACTATCAACATGTCTAAGAACCCTGTGACGCACACAAAGACAAAACACATAGAGATCAAGTACCATTTCTTAAGAGAAAAGGTTGTAGACAAAGAAGTTAAATTGGAATATGTGAGCACCAAAGAATAGTTGGCAGATATTTTCACAAAGCCCTTATCAAAGGATACTTTTGAGTATCTCAGGGAGAAGTTGGGAGTAATTTCCTCTCCTAAATTTATTTAGAAGAAGAAGCAAAGACATCAATCATTAAGTGACTGATGAATGGTTGACTATACTTCTGGAGTAGTACCTATACCTAAAAGACTATGGTTCCCTTTTCCATTGATGTCAAAGGGAGAGTATATAGTAAGGAGGAGTATGCACTAAGGGGGAGCATATACATAGAACAAAAACACAGACAGAGGAACTGCAGCAGTTTAGAGAAATCCTTGATGAGGATATTGAGAAGATTGTAAAATAAAGAGGACACCATGAATAGAGGATGTTTTTGGTATCATATGTTGCCATCAATGTCAAAGGGGGAGATTGTTGGAGATTTGATTCTGAGCAGTTGATTGATCGTATGTTTGTCATTGATGACAACATATAATACACAGTAGTAATTCTATATGTACTGATCAGAATGATGATATGAAGACTTGCATGGATAGATACATGTTTTTGACATGTTTATTATGTTATGTTCATACATGTAGACCCAGATATGATGTTTCAGTAAAGTTATGTAATTCTGTTATTGGCAGTTACAGTTCTGGTAGTGTAATAGTTTAGGGCTGACGTATATCACTTGTTTCTTGAGTTGCACCTATCTTCTATATATGCGTGTGCATATTCATGATTAGTTATGAGTTGATGATATTAATACAAAGGTGCCAAACGTGTTTCAAGAAGATTGCAAAGTTAGAGTTAAATTGGTGAGGCCGACTTAGTGAAGCGTCGCGTCTATTTGGTTTATACTTGCGCGGTTATAATTATGCTTGTGTGCTTAGTAGATCCAACAAGAATGTTATGAAGAGTTTTCTTATAGGTCCCATGATCTCATACTATGAGGAAGATACTTATAGAAAGTCAAAGGTGACACGCTAAGTGTGAATGATACGAAAAGATAAGAAAGATGTACAGAGAAGATCATCGAAGTTGGTTCATTCATCAAGAGTCTATGTGAAGAAGAAGTGAAAGATTGGAATACACTGGAACTAATCAAGACAATAGGTCTAATCTATAGTTCATCATTAGATATAGTGCATATCTATTATTCAGAAGGTTGTAGCCTTCACCATCAAGCAGTGAGCTTTTGGACAGTGAGTCCACCACCCCTAACAGGGTTACTTGTAAAAGACTCTTAACAGGGTCCGACCCTTAACTAGGTCACTATACTTATTGCATTGTATTGTACAACTCCTAACAGGGTTGAAATATCTTCTAATAGGGATTACTACAATCAAGTATAGTTTATTGTGGGTGCTAATTCCCACCAGGGTTTTTACCATTTGGTTTCCCCGTAATCAAATTGTGTGTTGAGTACTGTGTTATCTGATTATGCATTTAATTTGTTGTATTCTAAAGTTAAAGAAGTAAAAATAACTGAAGTTACTAATAACTAATTCACCCCCCCTCACAATTATCCTTTGGGACTATTCTAATAAGATCTTTGGGAATAGTTTGGTTAGTTCGGTAAGAAATTATCTTAGTATACCGAGATTGGTCTTGGGCATTTAAAGAACACATTGCTTGGTATTTAGGTGTATCAAAGGCTGGGTAGGATAGTTATTCCACCAAGAAGTCATAGCGGAGTTGATATTTCTATAATTTTAACATGGATTCCAGTGTAGCCATAGCATCTGCAACCTTATTCTTTGTCCTAGGGACTTGCTAGAATGTGATGAAGACAAAGCACTTCTTTAAGTCATCAACCAATTGCTTGTAGGGCATCAAATTCTCATATTTATTCTTATAATATCCATTGACTTGATTGATAATGAGTTGGGAGTCACCATACACATGTAACTCTATAATCTTCCATTCAATAGAAAGTTTAAGACCATTTACCAAGGCTTCATATTCAGAAATGTTATTTGTGCATGGAAATATCAATTTGTAGGACTTGGGTATTTTGTAGCCTTGAGGAGTTATGAATAGAACCCCAGCTCCAGAGCCTTGTTGTGTGAAAGAACCATCAAAGTACATCTTCCATGGATACTCAATTAGATGCATAATTTTTTCATCAGGGAACTCAATTCTTAAAGGTTCATCATCTTGGAGTGGTGAGTCAACTAATTGATCGACAAGGACTTGTCCTTTAATAGCCCTTTTATCCACGTACTCAATATCAAATTTGCTCCACTTTGCCAGTCGTCTTGTTAATTTTGTCTTGCTTAGGAGGTACTTCAAAGGATCTATCTTTGCAATGAGCCTTACTATATATGATAGCATATAATGTCTCAATTTTTGTGATGTAAAGACAACTGCTAAGCAAGATTTTTCAATTATGTTGTAATTGAGTTCATAAGGTACTAGTGTTCTACTGATGTAGTAGATTGACCTTTCCTTTTTAGTTTCATCCTCTTGTGCGAGCAATACTCCCAGTGATGTGGTTGTAGCTTAAATATATAGGCCTAATGGCTTTCCATGAATGGGTGCCATAAGAATAGGAGTAGCTAGGTACTCTTTTAATTCTTTGAAGTTGTCTTTACAATGTTCATCCCATTTGAAGGTGACACCTTTATGCATAAATTTGGTAAAGGGTTGTGCTTTATCTGCAAGTTGTGACATAAACCTCCTAATTGACTAGAGTCTCCCTTGTAATGTCTTAATTTTGACTAATGTTACTTGGAGGAGTCATTTCTAGTATAGCTTTGACTTTTTCAGGATCTACCTCTATTCCTTTTGCTAAGACAATAAATCCTAGGAGCTTCCTAATTGGACCCCAAAGGCATAATTCTTTGAATTGAGCTTGAGTTGAAATTGCTCCATGTGGTCTAGTATTTTCTATAAGTCTATAATATGAGTATTCCTTTCTTTTGATTTATATAAGGTATCATCCACATAATCCTCCATGTTTTTATGCATAATATCATGGAATATGGTGGTCATAGCTCTTTGGTATGTAGCACCCGCATTCTTTAACCCAAATGGCATAATGTTCAAGCAAAAGGTTCCCCATGCACATGTAAATGTGGTCTTCTCTTGATCTTTAGGAGCAATTTTAATCTGGTTATAGCCTGAGAAACCATCCATTAATGAGTACATTTGGTAGCCTAATGTTAGATCTATGATCATATCAATATTAGGCAGTGGAAAATCATCTTTAGGACATGCCTTGTTTAAGTCTCTGAAGTCTGTATAGATCCTGATAGATTTATTGGATTTAGCTAATGGGACCACATTAGAAATTTATCCTGCATAAGTGATTACTCTAATGAATCCATCTTTCAATCATTTTTCTAGCTCTGCTTTTACCAATAATTCAACATCAGGATGCATCTTTCTTAGTTTCTATTTTATGGGTTTGATCCCAGGAACTATAGATAAATGGTGCATTATCAATTCAAGATCCATCCCAAGAATATCTATGTAAGACCATGCAAATTTGATCTTTTTCTCTTTTAGGAACTCAGTAAATTGTGTCTTCTCCTCATCTGTCAAATATTGTGCTAGGTGAACAATTTGAGGAACTTCAGCTATTCCCAAGTTAACCGGTTGTGTCGGTTCTATCAAAACTGAAGATCTTTCTTAAAAGTTCTTAGGGAGGATATCAAGAATGTCATCTTTTGGTGCCTCAAAGAGGTTTTCACCATCAAATACATCTTTTGTTTTTTAACTTTTTAGAATCTGACACTGCCACAATGTGGTTTTCACTGTTAGTTTTTTTGTTTTTTTTTTCAATTTGTGACTGAGAAACTTGATATCCTCCTATGACATGTTCATGCTCCTTGCATTGGTAGAAGAAGGGTAAGGTTCACAAGCATTTAGATAGCAAGCCAAAGTGTATTCATTAGCGAAGTCAAGGATAGGACTAGGATATGTATTAGTCCAATCAATTAGGTCTGGTTTTATTAAAGACAAGGAGTCAAATTTTGGGAATGACAGCATCACGTTAGCGTCAAGACTATTAACTAACATGACATGTTCTATTAAGTCTATCTCTTTGATGTTTAGATCAATAAGATTTAGATCATCATTATTGAAGTTGTTGTTAGTTATATGTGAACCAAACTCTAGTGACTCATTAGTGGAACTTTCATATTCATCTCTCCATAGAAGGAGGCTCCTAGCTTGTGGTCTCTAAATTTCTTCCAGGCCTAGGAAAATACCAGTTTCTTCATCAATGATTTGGGGAAGGGATACCTAATCTTCTTCAGGAACATCAACAATGTTAGGAGTAGTGTTAGAGTGTTTTCTATGTTCTGATGGAGCAGAAAACATGTGAATCACGTCTATTTCAATGTCCTCTTTAGAAATAGGTAGATCATCCCACTCATAATCATAGGAGTCTGTTATCTCATCATCAGACCTATTTAAGAATTTAGAAATAGTGACCTGATGTACTCTATTAGCCATGTGTAGATCAAAGTGTGGTAAATCTAGGACATGTGAAACTGTGACTAACTGCCCCTACTTAGGATGTGAATCCTATTGTCGAGATGTGTCTTTAGTAGTTGTTGCTATCAATGGTACCTCTAGAGTGTCTTCTGTTGTTTCTTCTACCTCTTGAATAGTATCTTGTGTTAACAAAGGGATATGAGTGTCTTGTGGTGCCTTAAAGATTGGTACATATCATTCTCCTTGATATTCAAGATTTGTTGTACCAATATGTAATAATCTCTCATAGGACCATTGTTCTAGTTCTATTTCTTCTTCTTTATCACTTTCATCATCAAAGATCAGACTATCTCTTAAAGAAGGGTCTTTAGATTTATTATTAAAACCTAGCCCTATTTTATTTTTAGTATCCTTGAATTTCATGTGTACAGGTTCAATAAGTCCTTTCCTTTGTCTCATAAAGGTCCTTTTCCTTTATACCCCATTTGTTTGAGAAGATCGTATCTTTTACCATACTTTTCTAGGGATATTTACACATGTTTTACCTCTTTTTCCTTTGGTTCCCCTTGGTAAAGCCAGGCCAAGACTACTTGTTCTTCATTGTCATCCCCTTAGGAGGTAGATTCTTTAACCATACTAGTTTCTTTGTGAATTTCTATCTTTTTAGACATAGTGGGTGTGAAAGATGGGGAAGGTTTCCCATAGGATCTTGGTGACACTAGAAGTTCTATTAATGATGGGGTCATGTCCAGCTTGTACTCTCCCATACTAGTTTCTTCAAGTTTTAAGGTCTTTCCAAAGCCTTTAATAACCATTTTTTTGGTAGTCTCAGGTACAATCTCTTTTGGAGCTTCCTTGTTATGTGGGACCATACTACCTTCCTTAACATTGTTGCAAGTATAACTGGCATCTGTAGGAATTGTCACTTCCACCCCATTATGTGGGAATTTGATACACTAGTGGTAAGTAGATGGTACAACTTGCATTTTATGGATCCAAGGTCTCCCTAATAGTATGTTGTAAGCCAAGGGTAGATCCAGAACTTGACATATGACATTCCTTTCAACTGGTCTGATTCTGATGGGTAGAACAATGAGACCCTTAGAGGATCTTTCTTCTTCATCATAAGCTTTGATAGTGATTTTTATTCTTGAATCATTGGTTTGTTCTGAGAGACCCAGCTTCCTAATTAGATTAAGGGTACAAATGTTCAAACCTGCGCCTCCTTCTATCAATACACATCTAACACAGGATTTATGAATTAGGACTTCGATATGAAGGGGTTGATTATGCAGATGTGTCAAAGATTTATCATATTCTTTAGAAAAAGAGAGGTGATGTGGCGCTAAGATTTGATTAACCATTTCTTGGAATTTTTCTACATCAAGGTCCTTTGGCACATTTGCGGAATGTAGGGCTTGTTCAATAATTTTCCTATGCACTAAGGAGATTTTAAGTAACTAAGAAATGGAAATTTGAGCAGAGGTTCATTGTAATTGATCCACCAAGTTATACTTCATTGCGGGAGTAGTAATTGTTTGTCTTGTTGCCACTAGTTTGGGAATATTGACAATGGGTACCTTGGAAGTTGTTTCCAGTTTTTATGAGGAATTAGGTCCTTTGATCGTGACTTTTGCTTGACTTCAGGTTACCGCATTTGATTGGGAAGATGTGTTTTGAACACCTTTGATAGTGACCACATTAATTGATTCAGTCTTAAAGTCTATCATGTTGATCACATTATCATTATTAGAGTAGGCGTAATTTACTTCATTTCCTTTTCCTTTAGATGCTTCTCCTTTCTCATAATTAGGGAATGACTTGTTAAATACCACATGGTCTTCATTAGTGGTGTGCCCTTCCACTTTTATCTTGCCTCCTTTAATAAGGTCTTGGATAACATGTTTGAGTTAAAGATACTTATTAGTCTTGTGTCCTTTATTTTTGTGAAAAACACAATAAAAATTGTCATCCCACAATCTTGGTTTGACTTCTGGTTCCCATGGTTTTGAATCTGGGATCATGAGAACTTTGTTGTCCAAGAGTGTTTTTAAAATGGTCTCAAGAGGTTCTCCCAAAGGAATGAATGTTCTTTGAGGTTTGGAAGTCCATGGTCAAACTTTGTTGTTCTCATTGTTTGCTTTAGCAATGGAGGTTGTTACCTTGGCATCTTTACTTGCTTGCATGCTATTAGTCATATTGAACACTGCTCATTTAGGATTAGAATTAGACACATCTACCACTCCATCATTAAAAACATTCTTGTTTTTCTTCCACCACTTAAGTTTGTTATTGGAGTTGGTCGGCTTGTTGTTAGTTTGGAGAGTGATTTCTCCCTTTTTGACCATTACTTATTCAATATTGATGACATTCTTGATCATCCTGTCAAAGCTAGGGGAATCTTGCATTTGCAATGCATAGTTCAATTCAGGTATCAAGTTATTAACAAATATTTCCATATTTTCATATTCAGGAATAGCTCTTGAATATCTTGCAAATATTCTCCTCCACCTTTGTAGAATGTGTGTAAAGGATTTGTCAGTTCTTTGTTTAGTGTTATATAGATCCATCATAGTTACATTGTGTTGTATATTATAGGAGTAATGTTGGATAAACCGTTGAACTAACTTCTCAAAATTTTTTACCTTAGGTGTAAGCTTTGAGAACCACTCCATGGAATTTCCACCTAGGCTTCCTGGAAATAGCCTCATTAGGTATGCAGGTTCATGCATGTACTCTATGCTTAGAGCACAAAACTCTCTCACATGGTCATGTGGATCAATCTCTCCCATATATTTGTCATATTTTGGCCTTGCCATATTGGGAGAAAATGGAACCATATTAATACTATTGTCAAAATGAAATGGACAAATGGAGTCCAAAGAGTATTTTGTCTTGGGTTTAGCCTTCTCTTGTTTGTGATTTGCAAGTTCAATTTGCATCAAGGTTAGTTGTTTGGTGAGAATAGAGATAGGATTTGACACTTAATTTTCCTTTAGTTGTTCAACATCATAATCTTTATGTAATTTTACGCCAGTGGATGCTAGATGGAGGAAGTATTTCTCTTTGTCTTTGCAAATTATATTTTCCAATGTTTTTTGGAATTTTTTACTTTGTTTAAGTTTATTGTAATATTCTTCAATGATGTCCTCCTCACTGTCTGAACCAGAAAAAGGACGGACGATGTTTTTTTGTTCTTCACCATCGCTATCTTCACATTTTTGGTTTTCATCATTATCGTATTCCTCAAAAATCCTTACTCTATTCGTGAGTTGGTCTTTACATTTCTGGGGAGTCTAAATCAAACATGGAACTACGAGATGTTTCTCCTTGTTGAAAGTGTAGTGATCTTGGGGGTACTTCCGATTCTTTAGAAGTGTAATTATTGTGTCTTGTGTTAACCATGTATTTGTATCTCAACTTTGTCAAAATTTCCCGATAGTGTCAAATAGAGTCTCAAATCATTCAAGTGAGTGTGTCTAGGTAGAAGTGTTGTTTGTGTCTTGGTGGAAGTAAATGATTCCATCGTCAAACGGTTAGAATTCCCTGTTAGTGAGTTGGGAATCAAGTTGTTTTGAAAAGTGAATAGACCATGCGTATTGAGATAGATTGCAAGAGACCAATAGGACATGCAAGGTGAACCTGAAATTTTTTTTTGACGCAGCAACAGTGAGACCAGAAAAGAAAGAGGGATAGACTAAAGAGCCAAAAGGGTATCCAAATAAACTATTTTTCTCTTAGAGGAAACTATGCAAGTGCCTACTATCCCAAATGCGACACTCTATGTGCAAGCTTTTGCAAAACCAGATGCCATCCTAAGTATATGGGATATGATCTTTCTCCCTAAAAGTGATGCAAGATTTACCAGATGTGATCTTTCACACTATATGCGAGCTAGGTTTGACCAAAATGACTGTTTACTGCTCTAGAAATTTGGTGTCTGATTTGTCTTGAAGTTTGTGCAAATTTGTCTGATAATAAGTTGCTTTTGCATTTTTATAGTGAGTGAAAAATATAGAATGTAGCCAAAGGATTGAACCTTTTTTCTTGTTTGAATGATTTATCTCGTTAATGAACTTTGAGACACATCAAGCATTCTTGCATTGTTAGGGGTGAACATACACATTCTTACGCCCTAGTTTCTAGGTAGAGTATGAAAATCCTTGCTCATAGACTTAGGTATACACTATAATGCTAATTAGAATATGGCCATCACCAAGCACGTAATGACTCCATTCATGATGCCATATTATTCGAATCTAAATGCAAGTGAGGGCACGATATGATGAGTGTCTTGGGGCAATTACTTTTTTCCTTGCACAAGGATTATCACCCTTTTGGGGATGAATCAGGTAGTTTGACTACAAATTTTTTTGTTTATGATGGGGCAATCTATTCAAAATCATCTCCCATAGAATTACACAAGGAAAAACTTGAGGCGTATAGCCCTATGAGTACTTAAATAGGTGTAGTCTCACAAGAAAGATTCAAGCGGCTTCGCTCTACACATACCCAAGCATGTTCAAAGAATGATGTCAAAATTCCAAGAAAAAAACCAATTCCATCTTCTGTGGCTTTGGCCTATGAGGAAGAAATTATTTATAGCGAGTTGGAAGAGTTGGCGTAAAACTTGTCCTCACTTGGGTCCTTCCCGGGAGATTTTTTCATCAACCAACAGGCCCTCTAAAGTTTAATAAACATACAAAGGATTGGAGAGCTCAGGATTTCAAGATTTCTGATTCTTCAAGAAAAGAAGAGCATACTCTCCTAGTCCATGTCATTTTCTCCCAAAACACTTCAATCAAAGATCCTAAGTTAACGAAAGCATAAATACTTGAAAGCCAAGTTTGTTTTGTTTAGTTTCCCCAAAGTTAGGTGATTTGCTTGTTCAATTAATATCCAAAATTTTAGACAATGAAGTTTTCTTGTTCAATTAACCACAATGTTTAAATGATTTGTGTTGTCCAATTTCAGATCCAAATGGAATTATACGATGTAAGTTGTTTAATTATCCCACAAGATTAGTGATTGCTTTCTTCAATTTCTTATCCAAGGGAAATTTTAAAAAGTGAATTTTTTTCAATTAGTCCCACAAGCTTAGTGATTTGCTTTGTTCAATTACAAAATCCCAAAATGAATTAAATGGTGAGCTTGTTTGCCTTGTCCATTTATCTCCAAATTCCTTCACAGTTATTAAACCAACATTTGATTTTCTGATTTTCCTGAAAGGAAAAGAGCATAGTAATCTGGTTGATTTAACAAATGTTTAGAAAATGTGTTAAGAGTTTAAAACTATGAATAAGGGAAACAAGTTAATCTATTTAAAATACCTACAAACAACAAGTTAGAAACTTCATTTCATCTTTGTGAGAAAAGGGCTCTTGACAACAATCTGCAAATACAAATTAGACTATTTAAAAGTCAAACATAGAAGACACGCAAAGATTAGTGGTTAGTTTTTTTGTCAAAATGCAACTTTGAAAACCATATGCGATCCTAGATTTCTTGAATACAACCCATTTTCCCAGATGAGATGAAATACCTCAAAAGTGGTGAAATGAAAACCAGATGCGAGCCTTTACCAGAAATGACTTAGGATTTCTGGGATGTGAGCGTAGATTCTGCGATGTGACTGCATATCTTGGATGCGAGCCTTGGCAACCAAAAATTATCCTATTCCAGAAACCTGAGAGGACAAATTAGTTGAAAATGAATGTAAAATGAGGTAAAATGTGAGATTTTTCCCCATGGTGGGTGCCAGAAATGTGTGTGTGATTTTATGCACCTGTTAAGAAAGACACAACACTTCAAAGATCATTGCATTAGTGAAAACAAGGGTTAGCAAAAGCATATCAAATCACTAATATTGACCTATTGCTTCCTATCTAGGAGGAGTGTGAAAATGACATAATAGCCCTCAGATTATGCATTTATCAATGACGTATACAACCTAAAATGAAATATTCAAATGAAACTAAATAACATATTCAAGAAACATGCATTCTAGCTCTTAAAAATGGAGATTATAACAAAGCACAATAATAGAACTAAGAAGCAATATAAATATATGATAATCTCAACAACATAACAATTATTACAACACTTCAAAATTAAGGGTCATTTGAGCTTAAAACTCATCCTATTTATAAAGGAAATTGAGAGTGAGAGGAGAGAGGAAGTCATTAATGGAGGTGTAAGAGCATTAATGGTGTATGTAAGAGGCATTAATAAGGGGAGAATTAATGAGGCATGGGTGAAGAGAATATGCATTAAATGATGCACTTATGAGAGCATTTAAGAGGCATGATGAGGTTGTAAGTCCAAGCTTGAGAAAGTGGACTTTGAGGGAGGGGAGCTTGAGAAAGTTGACTTTCTCAAGTGAGTTGAATTCCTAATCACAAAGTTAGGAATGTGACATCATTACGGATGGGATTAAGATTAGGATTATGCTTAGCCTTAGCATGGGGGGAATAGGTTGGGATTAGTTTGAACCTAGGGTTAAGGTGGTTGAGGTAGGTTAGGTTAGAGGGAATATTAATGAAATGAATTATATTTAATATATTCATTCAATAATAGGGAAATTAATTATTTAAGCTTTTGATTGCTTTTGGTAATTAATTAGGACTTTAGCTAATTAATTAGATTAATTTAGGCTAGGGGATGGGATTTTTCAAGTGATAAGGTATAATTAGGATTCCATTTAATTCCTTTGTAATTAATTACTTGAGCCATGTTTTCAAAATTAATTTGAATTGTTTTTGCTAAGGTAATTAATGTAATTTAGTGATAAGGATCACTTAGGAGATTAAACAATTGTAGAGTTGTCTTGACATAATTGGGGGTATGATCACACTTGGGGAAAATAGGGTCTATAGTCAGAGAAGACTAAATTAGGGTGGTTACAGTATCAACCATAATTCACGCATACACAAGTTCCTTTCTTTTATCCATGGATTTTTTCAACCTCCCTTTCAAAGTTTGGATGAAATTTTCAGCTTCCTTAAGACTCATTTTCATTTCCATAACTTCAGCTTTGGAATAATCAAGAGCTTCAACCGAAACAAGGAGATATTTTTAAATACTCACTGAATCCATTGAATTACCTATCAGGATCTTCTTGAAGCTGTTAGACTTCATCTAAGGAGCTAGTCTTTGATACCAATTTTTGGAATTAAGAAACATTGAGGAGGGTGAATCAATTTTCTCAAAATTTTAACCTCATTAATCTGATTCTTAAACCATATAGCACATATTGTATGCACCCTAAAATGGTCACCTAGACTTTGGGCCCCATTTATCATTTTATCAAATTTTTGAATCAATGCTTTGGAACATTTTCAATTCAAATCAATTTCCTTGATCAAATTGTAATTAATTCA